>LUCM01006288.1:16924-35247 GCA_008360955.1 Fasciolopsis buskii
CCTCCACATAATTCCTCCATTCCTTAGGAAGGAAACACATAAATAGGGCGCACTGATATGTAGACGAGTTGTTCGTCAACGCAACGCGTGACTCAGTGAAGGGCACAAACGCATCAGTCATCGCGCAGGATAATAAGGACTGCATTATCCATTAATTTAAGCAGTGTGGGTAGTGATAGTTGTATGCCTCCAAGTTCCCGTGCTGGTTTAGCGCCGCACTGTCTTGTGGGTAAAAATTTTTAAGTCGAAGGCTCCGATTAGGGTTCCCAAAGAAAAACCGGCTTCCATGGTAAGAAAAGCCGCAAAGTACCAATCGTCCAAATATCTCCGCCATCCTTTCTGCAGGGAACCTTTCTAATTTCTGTTCTTCCGATGTGAGCACCACCCAAGTTGCCACAAAGAACTGCCACTCGACGGATTTATCTGACGAGAGCACTAAGGGAAGGGGGGAAGAAAGAGTTCACCTGCATTACTTAAACATGTGTTCACTTCACTTGGGTGCCTTCAGTGACCGCACAACGAGCTACCCTAGCTAGAGCTCTTGAAACTTTCAAAATAGACGTATACTGTTTCCAAGACGTGGATACAGGATCCCACTTTCGTGACCACTCATCATCGCCCAGATGCAACCTCATACTCTCGCTCCACTCTTCGCGTATCGGGTGATCCGGCTTCGAACGCTCGTAATCAGGCTCCCTGATCATGCGAGCGGAGGGTGCACTGGGTCCCAGACAACAGCCGTTTGGGTGCAGTTCCGTTGGGCAGTTCTGTAAGCAGTAGCAGTCAACTGAGGCGTCGTTGTGTTCTGTCGTATCTGTGTGTGTCCACTGACTGTAACTCACCTGAGGCGAAAGACGAGTTCCAACGGGAGTTATTGCGGTTACCCCCTGGTTTGCGTCCCACGGACGTTGTGATCATTGCTGGTGATTTTAACGCCTAAGTTGGTCACTTAGCGGAGACGGGACAGCATATTGGAAGTAGATTTTCTGTCCCAGCTGATCAGACCGATAACGGAAATACTCTCATCCAGGTTTGTTCTGAACACAGGCTTTTTTCTGGCGAACACCAGTTTTTGTCATAAAAGGCAAAATCGGATTACCTGCATTCACACCGTTTGACCCAGATCGATCGTATTGCCATCGGTAACCGGTGGCGTGGATCAATCGAGGATTATCGATCATTCGCCTCCACACCTGTGGGCTCAACACATGTTTTGGTCCGAGCTCGCTTTCGTTTGCGTCTAGTCCATGGTCACATCAGTACGAAAGGTCTTTGTTGTGCACAGCTGATTCCAAAGGATAATCGCCGATATGGGCTCTGATTGAAGCTTTCAACGCGATTTTTGTCTCAACAAAATGCCCAAGGTCCGATCAAACACTGGAGAGAGGTCAAAGAAATCCTGCACTCAGCGGCAACAGTCGCACAGGACTCTGCCACATAAACCTCAGAAACGATGGGTATCCTCTGCTTCAGTTGGACTACTAGATGCCCGCAGATCCGTCCCTTCGGATGCAGCATGCAGTGTGACACGCAGATCCCGGAGACATCAGCTCACCAGGGGTCTGAGAAATGACCGGGAACAGTGGTGGGTAGGAAAGCGTAGGGAAATGGAAAATGCTGCAGCTATCGGAAATAGTCACAACCCTTGTCAGCTGATTAGGAACACTGGTCCTCGGAAGCCAAACGTAAGCAGAATGGTTGAGGAATCCGACGGCACGGATTCACTCTCAGGACCGTAGGCTGGCGCGTTGACCAAAACACGTTAGGGAGCAGTTTAGTTAGTCAGAAGCCGTAGTGAGGCTTCGCTCATATCTGCAACTAAACCAGTGCAGGTGGGTACTATCCGTCCATCGGAAATGAAGGTGATGAGGGAACTAGATCTTCTCAAATGATTAAGGCAGCTGAATAAGATGGACTGTCGCTATCCCTCCTCAAGTATGGTGGCTAAGTGTCAACATCGGATTTGACAAAAACTCCTGGGATCACTCGGGACAAGGGAAGAGATTCCTAAGGATTCGGTGATTGTGCCGATTCACGAGAAGGGTGATAGATCCTCATGTGAAAATCGTAGGGGAAGTAGTTTATTAAGCGTTGCGTCCAAACTGCCTGCTGGCAATACTCGCGAAAAATCTATGCTTGAGAGTCAAATGGGTTTCCGTCCCGGTCGGGGTTGTATTGACTACATTTTCACTTTGCGACAGACCTTAGAATATGGGTGTCAGAGAAATCCATTCCACTCATCCAATTTCTTTCTGCGAACGGCCGAAGCCGAATTCACGCTTATGTCAATATTTCACTTGAGTTCGCTATGGGAATTGGTGTTCGTTAGGGTTGCCGTTTTTGAAGTGGCGGATTTGAGCATTAAATAGGAGTAAGATGAGCGGCTCTGAAAAAAACGTCTGGCGCGGGATGGAAAAATGTTTGCGCAACAAATATTGACAAAGGGCGATAAACAAAAGAAGTCTATCAGTAAGGCCAGCAATAAAAGCGGTTCGGCGGAACGAGGATAAGCCGATTCAGTTGAGGATAATAAGGAAGTGGTCTCATAAGTACTGAAGTATATGGTTTGTGGAGCCCTAAGCGGAGATTCATCCTAAGGTGGAAGCATGCGAGTGGTAGATTAGGAAAGAGACCGATGAAGATTGTCATTGTCAGCAAGACAATAAACAGGGTTGAAGTTGATGTTAAATCAATAATAAACAAGAGAAAAAAGAGTGAGCACAAGTATGGAACTTCGGTGAACACAAGCATTCACTGTGGGCGACTAAGACTGGACCCCATTGACTCACACCTAGATGATTCATTTGCTGAGGACACATGTAACTCACGACTCTAGAGCTGAGCGGAGCCCGAGCAAAGATAATTTGGACAGAGCGACGCGAGTGGAATCCAAATTGACTGTTACTCAGCAAGCCTTCACGTTCAGGGAACGGACGCCAGTTGTCGAAGGGTAGGGCTTAAAGAACTTTTAAAATAACGAAAGTAAGGGTGATGGAGCGACAGTTAGTGAGATCAAAAGGGTCTCCCTGTCAGGTTTAGAAAATACTTGCGTTCTTCCATGAAGAGGATAAAGTATTTTGAATGGAAGGAGAAAGAATGGCGTAATATAGGAGTTAACCGTAGAGCACACGTCTTGAAGACGATGGTGGAAAACCGTCCTGATCAGGAGATTTGGAAACATTCAGGTTGAAAAGAACTTAAAAGATCGTTTTAGGAATAAGAGTATAGTTGGGAACATGAGAGGAAGTCGAAAAACTGGACTTGAAAACGAGAGTAAAGTTTGAGACAAACGGGGGGCAAAAACCTCGGCCTTGTCAAGCTAGTCGCAGACCACAGTGCTGGAAGAATTATTAATTAGAGGAAAGTCGGAAATCCATAAATTACGGAATTCCGCCTTTGCAAAAGTCCAGAATGATCGGCTACCAGTGGCGGATGAAGCTAGGCTTCCGGGTTTGTGGCGTACGAAGCGACATGAAGAGCACGCATTTGTTCCTAGCTTGCACAAAACGATTTCGGGATGTTTAGTTAGATAAGCGGCGCCACCAGCCGTACACAGTTATTCAATCGAACAGTACAGTTGCAAGAGTAGCTGAACCACTCAGCGGATCGTAATTAGCCGGGTTTGAAAAATTGTAGAATGTAAAGATGCATCCATCGTAGAATTATCACAAAGAAATTGAAAGCAAACACAGAAACACTAGGTACAAGGCAGCAGTCGTTCCAAGGGTATCAGACCAGAAAGTCACGGAAACCATCCCAGGCGGGAGACTGCGAGCACCAAGCGCTGTGTCCAGTTAGGTATTAGTTCGGGGCGGGTAAAAAATTGTGTAAAATGAAATGAGACGACAGTCAGAAGAGGCCAGAAGTGATAAGAAATACTATTGCAGAATAATGAGGGAATGAATGTAAGAATGAGGCCAAGAGTATGCACGGTCGTCGAGGCAATCGGGGATGTGTCTGGGGAGGTCAACCGTTTGACAAAGGTTGCTGATTATAGCAACAGTTCCGGCTTCACGTCCCATGGTCTGGGGGTCCGATGCTTGCGGTAGCCAGTCTTTTCTGCGGACGTTGAAATCACTAAAAATGCTAATTTGGAAGCTGCTGCGTGTTGAAGTCAATGACTCAATGTTATGTTTTGTTGGGACTCATGCAACATACGTCACATGATCATTTTCCGGTCTCGTATGTGACGCCATAAATGGCATGGCGTATACGTTTATGCACTCAATATTTAACAGCAAGTGGTAAACCTTCGGGAAAAATAATCATTTTTGTTGCTACGTAGGGAGCAGATATACTGGAAAGTTGGGCGATATCCTGTTTTCATCACCAGTCAGCTTTTCCCGTAACTCATTGTTGCTCACAAAAGAAAAACAATAAGGTTTATTCGCAATAAAGTTACATATTTATTGATAGAAATACAGTATACATACACTCTAGTAGTCCATGGGTTCGTATTTGTCCTTTGGAAGTTTTCTGGATCATCCCAACATATTGCTTGCTAAGTTGACCATAAAGTCATTTGTGTTCCATGCGCCTCAATGTTATGATTTTGTGTTTAATGTCCAGTTTATGAATGGCTCACTAAACCCTCGCTTCAGACCATCCAACGTCCTAGATAACATCGGGGTTCAGACTGTGCTGTAATACTGAATAAATCGATCCAAAAAACGGTAATTCCCTATGAATAAAATTACTTTTTATGGGGATGGGCTGCACTTGGGTTAGATGGAACCACCACATTCCGTAAAACAGAAGTGGGCGCACTGCAGCACAGTACACACGACCTTTCAACTTCAGTGAAATATCAGGCCGAGGCCACAAGTGCTTCAATCCAGCGTAAGCTGCACGAGCCTTGGATATACGCATATTTACCTTCACTCCCGAGCTACAATCGTTGGACATGCAGCTACCAAGGTAGGTGAAACGGTCCGCAACCGTTAGTTACTCCCCGCTCACCACCAAGTTCGGCACTGTTATCGTCCTGCAACAGCACTTCGCACTTTGAAGGTGCAAAGCACATGCCAAACCGAGCGGCCGATCGCGACAGTCTATCTAGTGCGCATTGTGCATGGTTCGCAGACAAGAAAAGCCACACAACGACATCTACGTTATTTAAATCACATCGCTCCTCTCCATTTCCCGTTTCGATTCCTACATCCCGGAGACCTCCTAAAGCATCTTCAATCGCCTCGTCCATGACGAAGTTGAACAGGAATGAAGAAATGAGACACCCTTGTCGAACGCCACTAGTCGTTTCGAATGAACTTACTAGTTCACCGCCGCCAACCGCTGTTGCGTATATGCTCAAACAGCCTGTGACTGTTACCTGAAGCGGACGCTTCCTCCATCTTTTCGGCTAACTTAACCCACCAGTTTTCGTGGTCATTCCTAAGGCTTATGGTCAACTGACGCTGCGACTGTCGGCGCGTCTTATTCACTTTCTTGCAGTTAGTCAGCTGGCATTTTTGCTCCATTAGACCCAGCGACTTTTGTGAGGTTCAGTCTTTGAAGAACGCTAGATCTAGGACCACAGACGAAATCTGCTTCCAAATGCGTCGCATGCTTAATTTGATCCCATTGCTCCTCTACATTGCTGCTCTTTGGAGTTCTTATTTCCTCGGACAGTTTTTGCTCATAGCTATTGCCAACAGCCGAATCAGACAGATGTCCGACAGCCAATCGGGTTTGTGGCCTGCGTCGATGCCCGTTGAGCCGCAGCGAAAATCGCATTATAACTAACGCATGGTCCGATTCGGCGTACGTGGTCCACTGCGACCTACAGTTCTGGGCGGAACCGCGCCAATGGTAGCTTACTGCGGTATGGTCGATCGGGCTCAGACTACCCATCGGGTTAGAGCGCCACGTCGTGCCCTATTTTGTGTTCCGCCCAAGAAATGGAAAGAGCAATGTGGAGGTCTACAGATGTCATAGCAACGTAGGGTGAGGAAATTTACAGCGAACTTAGGTGAAGTAGGTGTCTCAGGTCTTCGTGGTTAGGTTCCGAAAACCTCATCAACTAGCTGGCTGGAGACACTGGAGGATATGGCAATAAACCATGAACCATGGCAATCGTGTTGTCATTTTCTATCGAATCAGAATGATTGAAAACACGTGCGTTTGTACAGTTAGACTGTGTTCTCTTTATTGGTTCCTGGAACATTCTTTTCTCTCCTGTGAAGGTCCACTCTCTGTTCCCCTTGTGTGTTCACTCTTCTTATAGAAAAGTAATTCTAGGAAAATGCCTCGGTCAGTGAGGCTTGCCTTTCTGTTTGACGTTGGACGATGATGGTGATAATGACTGGAATACCCGTTGCTGTGACTGCCGTAACGACTTCCTGAGCATGCGGTGAAATGATTTGGGATTCTCTGTTTGACAGTCATAACAGGCAGGGTATATCTTTTGAGCTCATTCATATGGAATAAGTTTGCGGACTTCTTGAATTTTTTTTGGACTAGCTGCACTTTAGACTGGAAAATGTTGACGTTATAGGATGTAAAAAAAATCTTCAGACGAAACAATTTTCCCTGGGTCAATATTATCACTTCCATTTCATAGCCTCTTGCAAAATGCGAGAACGTTTGTCCAGTTAACAGCCCACACCACACAATCGACGATTTTTCGAAATAGGACGCTCCGCACTCGTTTGCTTCGTACCCAACCACGTTGTGTGGTTCCCTTCCTTCTAGTTGTTTGCTTAGTAACCAGCACTGTGATTTTCATACGTTCTTGTTTTATCGGTTAATAGTTTTTCACTTTTCTCCCTGACGGCCGTTTGTACGGTATCGTAGGGTATTTTTTAAAAACTGGTCGGAATATTTTCTCAGCGTAATATAGGTTCGCGTATTTGGAGTTTCATATTCTTGTGTACTTTTCAGCGAACAATCGAATCTCTTCTGCTGCATGTAGGCAATTGCCTCCCGTCTTCAAAAATCATGTTAGGGGATTTTCTTCATGAATTTGTAGTAAACATCCGTGGATTGTTATGACGATTTATTACTGCGGTACTTTACCAGCGTCAGAAATCTGACACCTTTTCCATTCAGCTGTTATGGAATATAGACAGCATTCAGGGGCGATTTTCTGACAATAATTGTTTGCTCTAAAATCGGACAGCATTTTCTGCAATTTATACCGATTTTTTTTGTGCGACCACACTCATCTCCGAACGGTTGTTCCTTTGGTCATGTGACTCTCCTGTTATGTAGTTTTCTGAGTCGGGCGAGAGTATTTTTATGTATGGTAGATGTTATCGGTTTTCCTGTGCATTTCAAGGCTCATTTGAGTATTCTAAGTTTGCATCCTTATTAGATCATTTGTGATTCCGACTGTCACCCGCTGCTTTTCTGTTTTGAGTGAAATGTGCGACTCATTTATGCCATAAACCATCCATTTGTGTTGACGCTAGGTTTGAAAAACAGTAGGTAATATTTGTGGGCACCCAAAACTTCCCAGTCTGTCATTTTCGATTGCTTACCAGAAAGTTCACTATGGTTATCTTGAATGCGTCTTCAACCGTTCGACGTTTCGCTTGGCACAGTTACACAATACTCGTTTTCATTACTGCTAATGGTGTGTTAGATCATTTTGGTTTAATTTTTTGGTTGTAAATTCCATAGATTTTGTTGGACTGAATTAATATTGCACTAATTCTAAGATTGCTTGCCAACAAGTTGCACTTGATTCTTTATGCAAGACAGGAAGTCGTTCGATATAGCTTTTTCCTAGTGTTTATTGGGATTTTCTCGAACGGTAAGCATGTGTTGGCATAAACTTCGATCTGTTCCTTTTAATTTTAGACTTTCTGCGGACAGATGCAACTAGTTTTCATTTTTTTCTGCTGTTCTTCCTCTCAGATTATTTTCAAATTTTGCGGCGTTCTTCAAGGCGATAGGATTTTCCAATTTTATTGCATTGCTGTTGATCTTTATTCATATTTAAACGCAATTGCTACGGAATATAGCGCACTGCTGATAAGCATTATTGCACTGTCCATTGTGTTGCAGGTCAAAGAAACCGTATTCTTCAACGCTGTTCTTGCTTCGAAAGAATCACGAGCCAAATGGCGTGCCACATGTGTATGGAAGGAGACGGATCGTTTGGCCAACTATTTGCAAGGCCTTACGTCCACAAGAGATGGACCATTTGGAACTGACGAATTCCTTGATATGTCGCTTGACGATCCGGATTCGGGACTGGAAAATTCTGACCATGTACAACCCATCAAGAAATCTCCACTTGACTCATTGCGTCCTTTGTTTGATGACGTATCCGACGCGTTTGACCAATGTGCACCGCAGTTTGCGTCTGTTCGATTAGCAGAGGCATGGGAACTACAACTTTCACCCACAGGTTGCGCTCTCACAGCTAGTAGTGAGCTTCCCATTGAATCGAATGCGAACGGGGACGCGTTTGACGGTTGTGAAAAGTCGGCCGTCAAAGGAGAACAACTGGAGATTGCTCGTTCCAGGAGTATCAGTCCAGTGTCGGAACTTAATACACTTTCTGGTGTGCCCAGTATATCTGGGATGGGTGATGCTAGTAGTTCAGCCCGGAGCAGCTCGCCGCCACGTTCGAACGATCGGGCTGGCTGCTATATGCGTTGTATGTGTGGTGCGGAGATCTGGACCAAGAAACCACCGGTATCCATCCTACGCACAGTGGCCACCCAGACTTTATTCACTGGTGAAATCATGGCAACAAAGCTTTATCACGAAGGTGCCGTCAGTTAGATTTCCAGATCACGTTAGCAATGTTGATGCGTGTCTGCGTGTAGACAACCTATTTCTTTGATATTTTCAGAGTCTATAGTGCAATGAAATCACAGGATTTGTCTTTTTTTGCACTTACATTAATATCATCAAATATGTTTTGTTTTATTGTCCAGTAATGTTCTTATTGACCTTATTCTATTCACTGATCATTCCTTCTGATGCAGAGTTCCACACCACGCAGACCAGCCCTCATCAAACCAGCATCTTTCGAACTACTTGTTTGTCAAGCACGCACAGAGGCGCATACGCGTACGTATGACCTTAAATGTAAAAGTCTGTGGCAGTCAAAAACTGATCCTTTAAAACACGTATGTGTAAACTTTCTTCATGAAATTTTAACTGCAAAATAATTCATTTTTGTCCAAGTTTCACTTGGTCATCAGCTGTTGCTTTTCGATGACGCTAGTGTATCGCTGCCACACTCACGCAGCTGTTTCTTTCTTTTGTTATTTTGTTGAACTTTATTTAATCGTTCCTCCTAGTTATGATCCTTCCATTCTTGTTAATCGAATTGTCTACCGCATCCAGCAGTAGCCACTATGTGATGTCTGTTCAGGTCAAATCGCTTCGCTGCAAAGAGGTTTGTCTCTGAAGGTTTCGAATAGTTTCTCCGTTTTTTTCTCCTCACACTCACCCAACCAATAACAAAAAGCTCAAGAACACGCAGCTGTTTCATATTTTTCCATCGTAACCACGACATATCGCTCCTTACATCTGTTTCACCGTCTCTTGTTATAGATCTTGTGTTATTGATGTCCACTCCATTCATACTTCCCTTCACGGCTGTGCATTAGTTTAATGTTTTTAGCACTACCCATCTTTCCTGACTTTTCGCTTGTTCTTATGACCTCTGTTTTATATTCACAACTGTCCCCATTCTCTCCTTGATGAGGCAGTTTCCAGGGTATCGAATGGGTGCATATATGGAACAAATTGACAACAAAAATAAATGCGTCGCATCTTTGTTCGTTTCTGATCGGCTGCTACGCTTTCGTCAACCGTTTAAATTTGGGTTAGAAGGCTGTAATATGGGGGTTTTAGTATGCGTTGATTATCTCATAATACTATTGGGGACGTATTATTTCTGCTCCGCTAATCAACTATAACCATTTCACTTTCTGACTTGCAAAATACGGTCGTAGATAGGAATTACCGTAATCACAGTTTGGTCCAAAATTCCACTGGATTATGACTGGTAGTTAAAACGGCACCAACTAAATTAGCTTGATTCTTATGCAGCCGATGTAGCTCACCTGGGTCCGTCTCAATGACTGCCTTTTCCCATTATCTTTTGGAAAGTGGTCATAAGCACCTTCATTCACTTATCGTATCAGACCTCTGTGTACACAAGTTGAACTTCAGCTTTTTGAGCTGCACGCTGAATTCAGTTTGTTAAAGCATTCGACTTAGACTTCTGTGAATGTGGACGTCGATCATCTTTAAAATGGATACCATTGGGCCACCGCTGTAGCGCGCTATCCTTCCACTAATAGCGAACGTGTATCCGCAACCAGGTAGTAAGCAGCTGTGATTTCGATTCCGGCTGTCGCGGTGCAAGGTCGATGGTTCACCGTTACCGAAAAAAATAGACAAACGTGAGATGGCAACTAATACAAATGTGTTTCGGAAAATGTGACAGTTGTTATCTACATTTAGTAACATGAAACGTTCGGGCGCGCCTATATTAAAAAACTGCGGAGTTTCTATTCATTTATTTCACTTTCCAGTTATCGTTGTTTTATTTCATTGATTGTATGGGGATTGCAGAGCGGCATGTGGACATCTTATCATGATTCCGGAAGTATTTTCTGAAGACCTGCCGCGGAACTGGAAGGCATTCGAAAAATACTACTACACAGCTGAGTCGCCCAACTAAGTCCATGGTTTCATTCGCGTCATTGCAGTATGGAAGAGATGTGTAAATAAGAAAGTCAGATGGTGGCTATTACTCGGATCTTTCGACCGGGAAACAAGGGTTCTTATACTGAGTCTCTGTATACCTAGTGCCCCTGTGCTCGTTACATTGGGGCATTAGCTGTACATTGGGTCCTCGTTCTACAGTTCATGTTGGTAACTTGTCAAGTTACTCAGATCTATCATGTTAGGTGACAGCTAGTTGCCTGCCGGCTCTTCGCCACATCTGGCCTATTGGAGTCGTATGGTCTTATGCCACACCAAGTTTCAGAATCAAAGTTGCCGGTTCCTCTCACGGTTATGAATCTTGCCCCATCTGCTCCATCCAGGCACAAACATGTAATGAAAAGAGTTTGAAGATTTTATCCCGAATCCTTTCAGTATTGGTTAATTCTCTTTGCTCAGTATCGTGGTGGAACTGACCAAACGCTAGCCAATGTGGTTTTTTCTCACCTAAGTATTCTTTCATTATGCAACATCTTTGAATGCTTTTGCCATTCGGGAATTTGAATACCCAAACGTCATTGATAGAAAGGTGCCATACCGTACAGCCGAATTCGACTGCATCAGATGGAACCGTGCAAAGAAGTAACAACGACCATGTCAAAAACTTTCCGCAACAGACAATGGCTGCCTTATGAATAAACGCTCAACTTGACCAGAAATCAAGTAGACAACACGAGAGTTACCATGGAAGTCGTCGTCCAGGGCAATCGGACCAACACAGCCGGAAAGGGGTTCAAAAGAACAGACGCACACTATCAAAACGCACCAGCGGTGCTCAGCTAGTCAGAAAATGGATCCCGCGTGAAGGTGTCTTGGAGCCAGACTCAGGGAACTGAACTTGTTTTGCTGTGAAATCACCCGCTTGACTTCTGACAACAATGGGACGACGGCATGTCTTTCTATGGAGCAGATGAACCGTAAACGTTGCTTGGAGAACGGGTAAAATAAGCCTCGGGAATTCTCGGGTATATGTTTGCCCGAACATTCCCTCGATAAATGCAGCTGAAGCGCGTCATAAACCCTGAGGCGAGCTTATTTTTACTCTGTGCTTTAGCTAATCCTTGAAGGGATTGTGCTGCGTACTCCGAATTTCTTCCAAGTAACGTCTATTTATTTTGCAAACCAAAGGAGTAACTGCCGTTTGAAAAGTATTTGCAGTTTCAGCTTTCCAAGTAAGACAGCATCGAAGGTACACGGGGAATACCCCAGAGGAATAACTCCGAAAGCGTTTCGCTCCTGCAGTTAATTTTGCCCCGGATGTTTTTAGTTTTGTGTTTGAAATTTATTTCCTTACGAGGAGATCGTAAGATCTATTCTATTGCTCACGCATTTCTTTTGTCAGCTGGAATGCCTATCGTATCTACTTTCTTATTATTCACGATATTAGAATGTCTGCAGATTGAAAGTCCGCCTCCAGCTCAGCATCCGGGTCGTATAGTGGTGAATATGCGCTTATGCGCTCAAATTCTAACGAACTTAGAGTTTGACGGTAACATAACAACAGCGAGCGTATGATTATCTAAGGCTGAGAAAATGTATTTGGACTGATCAGACGCTTATTAGTTAACGATGGTCAGAACAATTTGGTTGACTCGGCCGTGGATCGTGCGCGGTCTTTGACGGTATTTGGGATGTGTTACTGTATCTTACCGTGTGGTCGTGTTTTTCTGGTCCATCTCCCACTGAGTAAAGATGCAAAAGGCTCACAGTCGAATGGTGTACTGCTCGACTTGTCGTTTGGTTGATTCATCTTGCAGAGTCTGCATACAAATCACCAGTAAAAACCATGGAGGCATTGTACACTTAAGTAATCTAGGAGTTGCCAGCAGTGCGTAGTCATCGCGTCGGAATCGGGAAAAGAACCCAAGACGATTGTGAGTCGAAATTCCTAATCCTTGGTCTAACTGGGTTAGATCTCAACGGTTTTACCAACTTCTCTACTACATGATACAGCACCCGGCTGTCACTGGTTTTGAGAAAAAGCTGGTCATTGTTTTGCAACAGTCGATCTCTGCTAATAAATCCCCTATGGTTCAGTTCAGTTGCGCAACAGCATTTTACATTTCAAAGGTGCAAAATGCATACCAAATATATCAACGCTATCGTTCAGATTATCTGACTTACTTGAATCTCCACACAGTGGCACATTCTAAGTCAGACGGGTACGTGTCTGAACAAATAGCGATGACTGTTCTCACATGAGAACAGGACTGTCTCAATGACAAAGTTAAAAAAAAGGTGAAAGAGGACAACCCTAACGAACTCAAGTGAAATATTGACATAAGCGTGAATTCGGCTTTGGCCGTTCGCAGAAAGAAATTGGATGAGTGGAATGGATTTCTCTGACACCCATATTCTAAGGTCTGTCGCAAAGTGAAAATGTAGTCGATACAACCCCGACCGGGACGGAAACCCATTTGACTCTCAAGCATAGATTTTTCGCGAGTACTAGGTTAATCGGTGGAGGATAATGCCAGCAGGCAGTTTGGACGCAACGCTTAATAAACTACTTCCCCTACGATTTTCACAGGAGGATCTATCACCCTTCTCGTGAATCGGCACAATTCACCGATTCACACCACTCCTTAGGAAACTCTTCTATTGCCGATTATGAAGCTCGCGAAAGAAAAAAAGGAAAAAGCAATAATTGTTGGTCATATGTGATAATTTCCTTATTATCCACTTCCACATCATCGGTTTTCCACTGGGACCCACAGTTCTTCTGTGTGCCCGTTACCACCGGGTTACCCAAACCCAGTTCGGGGGTTGACCTACAGGGCCCTATCCCGGGCATTTGACCAAACGATTTAGCTCCCAAAGCAGTAGATCAATCTGATGATCACATAACTCACTCGACGCTGATTGCTCAGATCATTCGGCCTTCAGACGGAGCTAGACGTCTTCGATGCCCACTAAACATCTCAGCCACAGATTCCAGTCAACATAGTTCTGTATGTCGTCCGTGGTTGTTTTGCAATCATGGCCTAGTCATCTCCCCTCCCACTCCCTAGACTTTTTCACGAGGGTCGGTCAATGCGTTGGAGAATGCCTGTCATCCACCCTCGTCTATGCGATTTATTGGGTGCTCCTCGGTCACGCGAAACGAATGCGTGACACATTCTGACTAGATGGTGTTTGAAACACACGGTAATTTGTGAGCATTATTTGAAGCGCTCAAGGTGAGTAACCGACTGGAAACCTGAGACATCCACCTGGAGACACACGCAGCATAGACTCTGGAAGTGACCTCGTGAACTGGACTACTTAATTTTCCAGGGACCGATCATTGTGAACAATGAGCAGTAACTCTTCAAAATCAATGACGGCTGGGTGCTATATCATGTAGTGGAGAAGTTCGGAAAACCGTTGAGTTAACCTAGTTAGCCTAAGGATTAAGAAGTTCGACTCACTGTCGTCCCTTTTGGGCTACCACGCAGGTTCCGGCTCACTGGATGCGCAGTGGTAATGATTCCTGATCGTGCCTGAACCAGTGATACCGGATATGGCCACCCCAAATTCCATGGTATAGAATGCGGGTCCATCTCCGCCCTCTTGTAGGCCATTAGGAAAGTTGCTTAAGTATGGTCATGTTTTCCAGTGACCTGGAGTCAACATGTTCTCAAATGTGATCGCGTTTTTAAAGTTTACCGATACTGCTGTGATTTTTGGTTGGAATGCCGCTTCTGCAACGTTGAGGGTTGTCGTCATGAGTTAAGTGTGGGTAGCTGTCTTCTGATTTCCATAGTTATCGTCGCCTTCGACTGCGTAGAGACGTTTTACTCATACTTTTCGCGTGTCTGTCCCCCACTAGAAGATAATTGGCTGCCACAGATGATTGACCATTGCGGTTGGTAACTACCATAATTGTTCGGTCCACATTACTTGTATTTGTAAAAACGTATTATTTAAAATTCCATGGTTTGGTGTTTGTCATCCATATATATTGCTTCGAACTGTTTGCCATTACCGACAGTTCCTCTTGCACCTCCTCCAACGGACTAACTCAATAAGGGTTAGTGTGTCTTCCACACTTTCACTACGCAAGATACCATTTTGGACCACGGATCATATCGTTACCCTGCTAATTAAGCTAGATAAAAAGAGGTGTGAGTTGCCGGTCTTGTTCACTTTTGAGTGCCTAACAAACGGTCCAAATCTGTTGGGTTTTCGTAATGCGCACCAAATCATGAAGTGCCTATAGGGGGTCAATCTGGACTGAATGCACTTGACTATTTTGAGTGATGCACACACATTCTATGTAGGGGATCATTCCCGCTTAAGTTGAAGGATAATATCAATATCCCGTATTGGTTTTGAAAATGAACTTTCACCTCCGTTATCTAAACTTTCACTGAATTGTTGGTTCCATGCTAAAATCAAGGCGTATTTTTGCCACAGTATGATGTAGTGTGTTTATTGAGGTTTCTGATGGGTTTAGCGTGTATGCCTTGGTAGTCTGTTGTGTATCGCGGATTATATTCCATCCATTTGGTCTTCGTCAATGACCCTGTTCTCACCTTTGACTCCAAGAAGCTGCAGCATGCATCGTCGGCCAGACCCTAGCAAATCGTTTGGTAGGTGTTATAACCCAGGTTAAGGGTAACTGGTCCAAAATCCCTGCCGAAATGGTGTTCGGCATGCGAACACAGTTATCTTCTATTAGGCGAATGAGATTTCATGTTTGATTTGATGGTTGTGAAGGGAATCTGTCGGACTAGCAAGGCTGCATAGACTCTTGTGCTTGGGCCAATTCTTTCGAAGGTAAACCATCTCCTTGGTGGAAATCTGCAACCATGCGTCAGAATACTGCCTCCTTCCAGTCTGCAATCGGTTGTACAAAAGCTAGAGACAATCCTTGAAGAAACTGAGTAACGCTTGGGATCTCTTTTGTATCGAACGCCCACGAACTTTTATGAATGTCCCTTCCATCCGCTCTGTTATTTGTGCTGTGATGTCCAGGAGAAGCTGCCCACACTGCACTCTTTCAGTCCCTTGGAAATCAGAAGTGCGAACTAGACTTCCACCTCGCAAAAGACCCTCTGTGTAGAATGTTGGGGATGAGAATTCTTTCAAACATTAGAAGCCAGTAGTGACTATTCACACACCGCACGACTGTCAGGTAGGTATTGCCTGTTTACCAAACGTCAGGCAATACGGTACCAGCTCTCGTAAGACCAAAATTCTCAACGCAGATAGTCGTTATTGGTCTTGTCACGGTGACCCAGAAACTGCGGCTTAGAAACGAATAGGAGTTGCTTTAAGTCATTACATGTATTCCGTCTTGCTGATATCATCAAAAACTGCCGCGGCAAATTTCAAAGGCCAACTCATCAGCCTTACTGTGATTGTAATCTTGTGCCGCAGCCCGACAACAGTATGATAGACGAGTTCAGCGGCGGTATATAAACAGCAGTGCCCCACATTCTGAAAAATTATATTATCGTAATGCTTGACCGGATCGCCTGGGAAGGCACGCAAGATTCCTCGACACGTGGACGTTTGGTCTTAACTAGCGCTTGTTGACAAGCTAATCAGTTTCTACGACTTTACATAAATAACACGCAGTTCCAGCGCTCTGGAAGACGGTTTCTTATACGGTGTTGGGGTGGTTATAGAACAACTCATCGAACTGATCACTTGCCGGTCTCGTTACCTTGAATCTCGACAACAGAATGATGCAGTCGCTAAAGAGGTCAAAAGTGGATGAGATGACTTGCAAGTACATGCGAAGTTTCTCTGACCGTCGGGCTGTATAACAGAAAAACCCCCAAAGTTTTTCAACACGAAACCACTGAAGTCCAAGGATAAAACGCAGACTTTACTGAGGAAATTGAGTTAGGATCGTTAGCAAACCCATCCACCTCATTCAGCAACACAGCCGACTCGTTTTGGTTCAAGTCGAAAATAGTGCAATGGTTGAATTGAGAATCACGAAACACCGGCTTAAAAAATGACTATTCGAGGGTACCATTCACGTTTCCACCCTGGCTAGGGATGCTCATTTATCGGACAGTTCGGTGAACGCCTCATACGCGGAGCACTCCGCTCTCCAAACGAAGATTGTTTTCATAAACTTCCATGTCACTTCGCCAACCCCTTTGATCTCCCATGTTCATTGTCGAGTAAGAGGCAGTTCATTCAATCTGTTTTGTACGATTCTTCTGGCATGAATGATAAGATAACTAGATAAGCAAACGTTTCATCTGGTTCCTCGGTCGCCCACCAGAGGGACGGAGAGATGTAAATTCGAATTTGTCTCTCCCATACTGTGTTAGCTTCTATTCTCCGTCATTAGCGATGGTCAATGTGATTGGCCATTTACAGTCTTGATAACCTCTCAGCGCAGATGGAATCTGAGTGGAAATCTGCAAGACGCCTTCCGGTGGTCACCGGATAACTTCCTACTCCATTTTGCTTGGTTTTGGGAATTGAAAAATGTCCGTCCAATTAGAATCACGACTCATTCCAACAAAGTGGTAATATAATGATTCACGGGGCTTACAGAAACATTAGATTGTTAGTGTATGATAACGATACGTTTGCTCATCTACTGAATCGCTGCGGTGCATTCAGGTATTACATTAACATGCATAATTAGGAAGGTTTTCGCCTAGTCAGTGGATGCACCGACCAAATGTTCATCTTTCGGATGACTCTGGAAAAGCGATGAAAATTCCAACGCAATATCGACAATTGGAAACTGTCGTACGGCCGAGTGTGGTTGGTCTATGCACACACTGAAGCACAAGACGCAAGCACTAGCATCGCACGATAGCACAGGAGCACACAGCCTGTGATCTAGTAGGACACGAACACACACTGAGGATTGAAGACACAAAAGTTCAGGCTTAAGTCTCAAAGCCCATATTCGCACAACGAATGGAACGGAACTACTCCTCCCTTGAATGAACAGCCAGACGGAACAGAAAGCGGCGCGGAATACGAACAGCTAGCCCAGCCCGCTAGCGGAAGAGAGAGGACGAACACAGGATACTACCGCGCGTTTGTTGGTGACCCACCAATACAAATCAGAATTCGAGTGAGCTCTATTGTTTATATAGTTTTGTTGGTTGGCCTTGATCGATATGTGGAATAGTTAGTTAATCACAGAACGGGTTTTTACGAATCTTTTCGCGGACTTATAAAAGTATTCAGCCGTGCAATGTTTAAAATAATGTCAATTTCGAAATGCTGAGAAAAGGGTAAGTTCTTTTGGAAAATTATTAGCAGAAGTAAAATCTGCGGCACCAAAATCCCTAGAATGGTCACCGACCATAACAGAAACTTGGCTGGATATCGTTTACAAAAGGCGTGGACCAACTTAGCTTTTATTTGATATACGGCATTTGGTAAAAAAAATAAGCTGGATCGACGTCTGCAAGACTCTTGCCGCCATCGAGCACATTCATGAGGCCACTGATCCGCCCCAGTGAGCCAGCTTCGATAACGTAAGCCCGTTGATCTTGGAGCATTTTCACAATTCCCATTTTAGAGTGCCCAGTAGTTCTTCATTAGAACATCCGTAAAATTTATATGTAGTTCGTATGGCTGAAAACCGAATGGATTCCGGGTTCTTTTATTCAGGTTATCCACGAGTGTCCAATTTAGAAATGTGATATATATATATA
>LUCM01006288.1:40023-61363 GCA_008360955.1 Fasciolopsis buskii
AGAGAGAGGGAGGGAGGAAATGTAGTGTGAAAGTCAGTTGTGCTCTGTGCAACGCAGTTAGTTTGCGAACGTTGCACACAACGATAAACGGTTTTTCTCAATGTAAAAGTTCGAATTATCGGAATACAGTGTTGTCAGCTGAGAGCATGATTTTTCCGGCCGTTTGTTTTTTCGAATCTATACCAAGGTCTGGGAAACTTTTCTCCCCAGCTAGTGGTCCTTAGGAGAACAAAATGTTGAGTTTTAACCAGAACTTTTTTCACTAAATCCTATTGTTATTTGTCGTAAGCATACTTGAACTGTTTTTTTTCCGGCTGCTATTAGTAACTGCCGGTTAAAACATTAACGATATCAAATAGCTCTACCGTGAATAAGTGGGGTTTTTTAGCATCCACCGCCTTAGTTCCTCGCAACTTTTTCCTTATCATCCATTTATCTGAAACCTGGAGTGCTCAATAAATAGCTGGAGAAGTTATCAGTTAGGCGCGTCGGTTATTTGCTCATTTGCCATCTTCTCTTGAGTCTTTCATCTTTCATGCGCATTGTTTCTGTACGTCAACTGCACACGTCATCTCAAACAAAACCGGACTTGCTCGAAAGATCACATGATGCTGCAGCAGTCAGCTTTTTTTCATGACCTATTTTAATCATCCACTGATACTGTTCAAGCTGTGTATAATTCATCACTATCACGAATGGCTGACAGGATGCCTGCCCAACCAAGTGAGCATGTTTAGGTATATGGCTGCCAAAATACGTTCGACAGTAAAAGGTTATGTCAGTCAGCTATCTCAACTCAGGTTCGTGTTCCTTTGCTCGCAGGTTTGCGCATGCTGGTATGCCAGTAAGCTCTAATAAGTACACCGACACTAGAATACCTACTGGATTATGATAAAATTGTCGGACCGGTTATGCCAATTCGTTGTCGCAAGGGAGCCAGTGCGTCCACCTGCAACCGTCACCGCATTCCAAAGTCCCAGTATGTTAACTGAGCTTATTCGGGAGTCGATGGATAATCTTATATCGTACTGAGTACACATGTGCGCCAATGCGCACGTTCGAAGAGAGAACAGATTACTTGCATTCACGCTAAGATTGGGTTTAATGTATTGAAATTTGCCTGTTCCATCATGATTAGCTTCATTACATATTTTGCACAAGTCTATGTACAAATCATGCGCCATTAGGATCATTGCAAAGGACGAAAACAATGAGAAAGAATAGAAAGGGACCATTTTCTGGAGTTCATCACCCATCTGATAGATCTTAGATAATCGATCTCCACACGATTGCATATCCATCGAGGTTTATGGCTTGTCAGTGGGTTCTAATCAAGATGAAATGTTAACTTAAGGACCATACTCCTAGACTTTGATCAAACAATCTAATCTGCAAGGAAGTAGGACAATCTGGGGGTCTTATAACCATCTGGATCCCCGTGATTGATTGCTCAGATCATTCGGCCTTCAGACGGAGCTAGACGTCTTCGATGCCCACTAAACATCTCAGCCACAGATTCCAGTCAACATAGTTCTGTATGTCGTCCGTGGTTGTTTTGCAATCATGGCCTAGTCATCTCCCCTCCCACTCCCTAGACTTTTTCACGAGGGTCGGTCAATGCGTTGGAGAATGCCTGTCATCCACCCTCGTCTATGCGATTTATTGGGTGCTCCTCGGTCACGCGAAACGAATGCGTGACACATTCTGACTAGATGGTGTTTGAAACACACGGTAATTTGTGAGCATTATTTGAAGCGCTCAAGGTGAGTAACCGACTGGAAACCTGAGACATCCACTACCGATCACACCGACTCATGTGGAGGCAGATTCCGTGTAATCATTCTTAGAATATAGAAATGTAAGCACCCTCTAATTACTGATTTGCTTATGCATTTGTCGTTGTTGCGATATCAGTTTTGTCATTGTACTCGAAGGATTATCCCGCTTTCTGTGAACTTTGACATGCATTTAACGTTGGTCGTCTCGGTTAAACTGCTTATTACATGTTCAGTTTTTTGACTTGCTTATAAGAGGCGCCCATCATGGACGTTGGTGACTATATGGTGTCATCTCAACCCTGTTGTAAAAGGACGTTAGACCATGCGGCTGGTGTTGATGCCGAACAAAAAGACTGATCGGCAAGCGACCCGAATAATTGGAATTATTCACGTTACGTGAGTCACAATTATTCCGTCCAAGTTTTGAGTCCCAGTTTAGCCGCCATTGGTAATGAATCAGTGTAACTGCTGGTTCTTGACATATAGGTACTGAACGTGGCTCCCAATATTCCGACTGGAGCCCATGACTACCGAAAGACATGATGATTTGCTCAGCAAACAACTAAAATCTGAAAGGTGAGATTTGTTTACAAAGTTAAAGCCTAATTTGGATGATGAAACTAAAGGGATTAGTGAGGTCGTATGCAGAACTAGATTTTTCTGTACTGTTAGTTTTCGAATTGTGGTTATCGCCGATTCTGGGTTTGTTTGTTTTTTCGGAGGGGGATTATTTTTTATAAAGTAATCTCATCATCATGAACCAGGATCGTATGAGAGATCCATTGCGCTCACGCAAACAAAAACACCGACTGATTGTCATCATCACTACTGCAAGACAACGTGACCAACTTTGTTCTGTTTGCCCTACGAGACTCGCTTTTTTTCTCTGCAGTTCTTTTCCCTGTTTTTTCGATCCCCATTTAAAGGTGAACATTTGACCTTGATTTAACAGTTTCTAATCCTCGTTGGCATTTAAAACTAGAGTTCGGTTGGGTCAGTTTGCGCGAATTCAACATTGATATCCCCATTTAATTGTAACCGACGTTATGACTCCCAAGGGCCCATTTCATTTTCGTGCAACTGTTACCCTTATCTTGCATCATAGTAATATGTAGATTACTTTTGTTGTCCTCATAATGCATGTGGCTCTCCGTAATACACTATTTTACACTGGGCTAATTCGCAGGTTATCGTTATCCAACCAGAGGTAGTGATGCACCGTTTGTTTGACCTTAGTTCTATCCAGTTGTCTTTTAGATTAGTTGGTCAAAGTGGCTTTTTCTCAGACTTTGTTTTTTGCTTGGCACAGATTTTGTTTGACCCTCTCGCGAGTTTTGATCCGGTGGGATAATTGATTACTAATTCTCAACCGGGTAACATTTTCAAATAGTTGACGGTATCATTGCTCAAGACCAAAATCGTGAATAGAAATGAGGTTGGCTCTGCAAATAAGACACAATTTATGAATATTCGGTCGGTGCGAATGTCTGCTAAAATGGGGCCCGTTTTTATGGAGCATGAACATTTTATTTTCAAAATGTCTGTTATTTTTCCGGACTGGATAGGTCACTATGCAGGCTGAACGAATCCAAAACACCGTGACCCCATTATACAACCGATCGAGACAAAAAAGATAGGTATTTGGAGATGGTAACATTGCGTATTACTGTTGTCAATGGTATTTGTACAGCATTTTCAGTAAAAATAATCTGATGAACCGATATTTTTAGGGAACAAAAATCCGGAAATTTGCAGTCATGGAATTGAAGTCAACTGCAGGGCAGATGAGTTGATCGAATCAGTGGCACACATAGCGCACATGGCAGTGGATTGAATGACCCGGTGTGCAACGCCTCACTGAATGCTAGCTGTTTCGCGTAATAGCGGCTTAAATGATAATAATAGTAACATCTTCAAACACTGGTTTTCCTTCTGTCCTGATGAAAATATTCAATCAATTGGATAAGACGGGTACAAAATTTGCTGATTTTCGATTAAGGCTCCTCTAATTGGTTACTAAATTTCCAGGTTTGTATGTCCAAATGCAATTTGCGGATGATCTCGTTGTGCGATGCTTGCAAAATTGGCTATATTGGTCTCTTAAACAGTTACATATTCGCTGCGGTTTCTCACCATAGAACGAAAGGGCAATATTTTTCCCATAATCGCCTCACAGTTTCTCTCGGGTTCTTGTGATTCCTGTTGGAAATCTGGTGTTCTGCGGTTCTTTGAGAATGCCGTCTGATCAACATTGAAGTTGAACAGTGCGGTCAAGGGGATCCTATTAATTGGAAGTACCGGTCGTGAAGACAATGGATGGCGTTGGTCGAGTCATAACCATGTTCGGGATGGCTTCGCACGTTCTTCAAACTGGCAAGTTAGACTGTAAACATGACGTTGCTCAGCTAATGCCAAAATCTATGAAATAAGCTGCCAGTCAGTTACTTAGGTCATTTTAATCTATCCCTAGGACCTGGAGAAACTGATTTATTTTTCCAATCAATCCACCAAAATGTGCATGGTTATAAATTTAAAAGTATTCTGTGCCCCTCTTCTTACACATTAACTGAACTGCTTTGGTCACACTGCGGTAGAACTGGATGACGGCAATGTTTTGTTTTGAACTTCAGACAGTTCAGTCAACAGACTGCAAGCTTCTTGGTGTCCTTGCTTGGGCCCAATTGTGATAGTCACACAAGGATTTGTTCGTTTGTTTGCTTGTTTGTGTGTATGTACAGCCCAATGGGTTCTGTGTTGCGTAATTGCTTTTTCTTTCCCTTTCTCTCTCTCTCTCTCACGCACACACAAAAACACTTCGTCTTGGTGATACAAATCGCATTTTGTAAGTGCTGCTTGTTCTATCGGTTGCAATCTTCAAAGTCACTTTTTCAGTAAAATTCTAACTCAGATTTGCATGACGAAGCAGTGCACTAGTTTGTCAATCGAGAGTATTATAGAATATCGACCGATTTGGGGAGAATGTGTAAACTAGATTAAAACTTGGTTATGGAAAACAAGTTTTCCTGATGAAGTTGATGTGGACCCAAGCAGTAAATAAAATTGTTGAGACTGATAAATTGATTTTTGAATGCTCACTTATTCGCGCTGCAGCTAGCTTGTCAGCAGAGTATTTCAGGTTTTTGTGAACCTGCGCCTGGGAAGATACGTATTCAATGCTATCAGCAGAGAACAATGGGAGACGATAAAATCTGTCCAGTTAAACCTGACAAGCAAACTATTCTGCCGTAGAAACCTTTTATTTTCTAATGTGAAACAGTTTGTGTATGATCGACGAGAATAGTAATAAAAACTGCAATTGACACTCAATAGGCCAGCTACTTTTCTGAATCTTCTCGTTAGTGCTTTCCGATTATTTTCGTTTGGGTTCACTAATACTAACATGGTGATTAGGCTTCGTTTGCTTGGGACAACCTACCGCCTAATTGAACCTCGGTCAGTTGGGTTGTCCTTGGTAACGTTTTTGCCTTAGTTGGATTTGTTCCGTTGATTCTCTGTTAACAGCCGGTTGGTCGTTCTGTTGGTCATGGTCTCGAGTATGAACGAGTCATTTTCAGTCCCGTACTGATTCTTGGTTTCCTGCTCATTAACAGGTTTGAAAACTCAAAGAAGTCATTCTCTACCAGCCAATTCGTGCAAGCTCTAAGACGTATTACCTAGAAGGAAGCATTCATTTTCACTAACACCCAATGGTCATCAAGACACTGGTTGAATCAGTGTTTCATATGTTCTTTTCTCCACATTGAGGAAGGTCTCATGGTGTCTGGTAGTGGCCCGAGGTCCGCTGATCCATCTGACGAGATCACACCGAGGAGAACTAATGATAATGAGTTCATCCAGACGAATCCACCGGTGACTTTCTAGGGTCGAGACGTAGTATGGGTGAGTTTCGTAGCCAGGTTAATCATAGATCAGCATAGTGGCGAGGTGTTCCACCACGTCATCGAAAGCGAAAATTTAGGTCACGGCCTACCGGTACTCAGGTTTCTGTCGAACTTGGAAAACTTACAACATTCGGAAAGCCTTTTCTCCTCTGCACTTTGCCCTAGATTTAAGCATCTATCTGCGGTGCTCTGCTCAAGGCCTCTTGCCATCTGCCTCCTCGTCTTCCGATATGGTAGGCTTCTCGGTCCATCGGCCAATAATTTGTCGGTCGCTTCGTTTCGTTCTTGTGATTCTGTGCTATTTAGCCCTATCAATTCGATAGCCGCTTTTGCTCGAGCTCGCGACAGCCTCCCCTATAATGGAACTAGTGGATTTGATTCAGCTAATTACGCAACCCGAATATATTTACAGATCAGAAATATATTTGATTCGCATGTATGAGAAGTTGGCGATTTTACGAACATTACCGTCTATGAATAATTGGAATGGTGAAATTGATTTTGAATATTTTACTTCAACTCCAGAATTTTTCATGACCATTTGTATCGCCGTTGTGGGCGGTGCTTTCAGCTAAGGATAATATTCCCAACTTAGACAGATTGCTGTTTTTCTTCTGTTCCCATAAATCTATTCGAAACAAAGAGAATTTTCTCTATCACAGGTGGTAAGTTGTTCACGCGCTGAGGATTTTCTGTCCCGCAGTGGCCTCACTAATTCATCAAAATGACTATCCATCATAATCCTTCTTCCGGATCGACAATTTCCTGCTATGATTCATTGAAAATTTCGGTTTTTCAAGCCGTAACATCACAGGATTGTAGTAGAAAGCAGAGATCTTAAGGAGGTTTCGGCACCCCTTCCTGCTTGTTAAACTTCGACGTGGACACAGCCCAAGATACTGCACCTTTATTAAATTACAGTAACTTCGGTTGAGGCTCCCCCTAGTCGACAGATGCCGGGATTCTGAAATGTGGACCAATCGATTCTCCTAAGTGAACATTTAAATAAGTTGAAAGTTCATACAAACAGCTGTTGTGTACTTTTGTCAGCATAAAGTTCACCTTGAAACACCCTAAGCATGCAATAGGTAAGTCATAGCAATAAGCTTTCTCCAGCGTCACTCGTGGACGTGAAGGAGGCATCTGGTTGTTTGTTAGCTGTCGACAATTATGCGACTTATCTAGCAGCTCACCTCGTCCGTACGTATAAAAAGTCTTTCCTCCACAAAGTAGTAGGTGCTCGAACGCGCCCTATAATTTTATGCCCATAGTTTTGAGATGTGAACTTGATAAAATACAAATGATCAGGACACCAGCACTGGGGTGGGGGAAACAAATCACTCAATGAAAAATTGATAACTAAGACACCTGAAACGTGTTTCATGCATGCTGTTTGCAAACTTTGCATGCGAAACTGCCTGACGCGGGCAGCAAGTGAGTGACTGGTAGCGGTGGTCAGTCGAGCCACACTCATTAATGTTATGGCAGATATGTTGGGTAAGTCTAGAGATGTATGATGAATGTAGATTTTGTAGAAAACTCATGCGGCTCACTTAATCTGTTGTGGAAGATGCTGTCTGTGACAAATGATGTACTTACAATATTCAGTTACTTGTATTCTTCTTTACACTACTTTCACTGGCGTGATCTTTTCCTGTCAGTCAGAGTTCTTCCTCCATATCGCCGTAAAAATGCCTTACGATTAAATGATCGAAGTGGACCAAATTGATAAATTAATCATCGTTTTCTGAATTGACCAGCCAGACTTTGATTGACTCCAAATTACCGTGTGGATCTGCATTAGATATCCGATACGTTCTTTTTTATGTCTGTCGGTTTGTTGAAAACGTTGGGGAACGTTGTTCAGATTCCTACTCATTTTTTTCACGCGAACTTATTTTTCGTTATGCTTTCGGGCCTAGTCGTTTCAAACGAAGTGCAAGGAATAAAACGTATAAGAGAATGCAGACTTACTCGGACGCCCCAAACAACCGTTCGATGGGTCCTGGTTTCACCACAAACATTGCCTTGTAACGGGGTGTTATTCCCGATCCGCATTGTTCATGCTGCCCACACAAACGGTAATCACAATGTTTGCCTGCCACAGCAATCCTTCTCACTTCTATGAGTCATTATCACAGCACTAGGTTTACCCTTGTGACTTCCGTGAATGGAGTAAGGAACACAGGGCGTTGCCTTTTCCAATTGAATGTTTTTGTGTTCGGCAAATAACTTTCAATCGATTAAATAGCTCACACATGACGGTCTACCGGGATAGCGAATCCAAGCAAAAAAATGGATCGATTGCTAGTAAGATTCGTAAGCAAACAGGGAATCCAGAAAGCAAAGAACGAATAGGGTAGTGAACAGTGAGCATGAACATGTGATTAAATGAAATCTCAAGAAAGTTGATTCACTTTGCGAAAAAGATTCTCACGGGGTACATTGATTTTTACCCTCTATTCCGATATTTAGGTCATCTCGTTCCTCTTTGCAGCCAATTCGTTGTCCATTGATCCGGT
Source organism: Fasciolopsis buskii (assembly GCA_008360955.1). Lineage (NCBI taxonomy): Eukaryota > Metazoa > Platyhelminthes > Trematoda > Plagiorchiida > Fasciolidae > Fasciolopsis > Fasciolopsis buskii. The sequence goes on from LUCM01006288.1 coordinate 48,226, forward strand.
GACGATAAGCTAGCGAGAAAAAGCAAGCCATCGGTCGCATTCTTCCATGCTGACTCTCAGCCCTTCGTTTATTACCCCTGGAGTAAAACCCCACCCCTTTGTTAAATCGAGGCACAACTCGGCTCGGTAGCGCAACATGCAGTCCAACCCTACAGTGTGCCGATCGTCATAAGCTCTCATCACTATTGGTCCGTGCTTCATTTTTGCACGATTGTTAGCATGTACCCAAATCAAACACTGACCTTGAAAAATGAGAGCGTTCAAGGAAGGCTACAAAGTCCAAACGGACACAGAAACCCACAATCTTATTCACTAACCGGGAGATTTGCTGGCTCAGTAACCATAGAGAAAGTGCATCTTCATCTAAGACGTGATGGATATTCAGCATAGTGATCAACCGTCCACTTTGGAAACTTCAACCCCATTCACCAAATTTACGCAGCGCGGCAGTCGCCAAAAGGCCTGTGGGTCCCAAAGGCTGGTTGGTCACAGGCGTGCTTTGGTTGAAATCCGGAGCCCAATTGACCCAGAAATTGAGGTTCATCGGCGATGTCGATTTCTTTAAGTTCCCGTGGATTCACGTGAAGCCGTAAACTGTTTTTAACTGACGGTGGGATGCATCAGTTTTCTTCATCGCGCTTATTCTAAGTAGGACTGTGTCTAGTTTAGTCGGTCCTTCACGGACTGAGATTTTTGAAAGCTGTGTTAAGAGTCATTACGCTAAAACCAATATCTGATTGTCGTACACGATCAGGGTCAACTCAGACTTCTTGTTCAGGGTTCAATCCTCCTAGTTTAGTGTACTCCAGCGCTTTTGTTTACCCCTTCCGCTGTGTACATGCGTCAATGGTGTGATGTAATAAGAAGACCGTGGTTTTAATGTAACCGAAATAATACTACTTAAACTGCTCATTTGATTTGAATAAACGGAATAGCTACTTTTTCCGTGGGAGTAAATGCATTCCGGTTGCTGATATACACCCGTCATTGTGTACAATACCGTTTATTTCTCGAGACATACAGCGAATCGAACTGTCATGTGAATTGTCGACAAATAGTGCAGCGCAATCAGTTTATCAGTATGGTCACTTCGTGTTTGTGGAAGAAAACGCGCATGGATAAATCCCGGGATGCAGTGATAACTTTGGCATACAATAGGTATTATTTTGATGATAAAAACCCCAAACATGAGTTCATGGAAACCCCGAAAGGATTCTTAGGATTGCACAGTTTTGTGCACAGTGGATATCAAAACTTCTTTTCAATGCTTTGCTAATCGTGATCTTTCTGGTAACTGTTTTATCTGAGGCAAGCTACTTCACGTGTTTTATTTCCAAACATCAGTTTCTTATTTCCAAATCGCACAGATAATTTTTCACTTGTTCGTTAAGTAAATTATGTTTGTGTTATAACGGTAACTTAGACCGACATGTTTCAGACAACCATTGAAACTGATTTTCACAATGTTGGTAACCAGTTCCCCAACACCTAATTGTTTTATCTAAGACTTTGATTTCCTTATCCTTAGATCAAGCTTTTGGTCGGTTTTCGTCGTTTTTATCCACCAACCTCATTTTTTTCCTCCTCTCCCTCAAACTGCAGTTGCTTCCTCTTTTTACAGTGATTCGTTCCTTCTTATTTCCCGCTACATCTTTCCGCTTGGTTCTCGTAGGTCCTTTGACTTGCCTTTCTTATTTCACGGTAGGATTATCTTCGATTGTCTCTGCTCCAATTTTTGTGCCACTAGTCAGTCATCCTACCTTTGACAACTTTAATTAAAGTTCTCCTTGTCTCACCTATGATTAATCCGTTTTGATCCAACGTCAACCCGCATTTCCATGCTTATTTCAATTTTCCCCAGAGACGCGCGAATGTTTACATCCCAGTTCTCGTGCTTGAGTAAATGCCCGCTCGTGTGGAGTTGCCTGTTGAGACACCGGTTCCAAATTTCAAGCATGTTGTTGCACGTTAATTAGTTTTTCAGTAGCACGTTTTGATTGCGTTGCAATCTTTGGTGCGTATAAGAAAACAGTCCACGAATAACTCAAATGCGTAGCCGGATACGGTTGTAACGAATCGCCTTCCAAAATTTTCAGTTCAATTCAGTTTTATACGACCATTAAACTTCCATAAACGTGCTCTGGTTTTGATTATTATCTCGCAGTACCGAATAATGGTGAAAGCTAAATCAGAAGATCATAAGATAGAATAACTGCAGAAAAGAGGAAATATCCTGAATCCAACAGCGTCACTGATTGTGGCATTTAGTCATATGCCATATTGCCCGAGATTGTCACTTCCAAATAGTTGTCTCTTCTGTGAATTCAGTCAAGCTCGTGGATTCCGAGAATAAATAGTATTGTTCCCGGATCGGTAAAGTGCTCCCTCGTCATCCTCAAGGATAGCATTTTTTCGAGAAAACATGTCTTCCGGATCTGAATTCCTCAAAACGAACACATCTCATCGCACCAGCGACTGAGGTCGGTACGAGGGACGATTTTATGTAGGAAACATGAGTCTTATGGTAAATCGCCGGAAACATGGGAACTGATATTATTATTATTACTTATTACCTGAGCCGTTGAATTTCTGGAAAATTAATTGATGAAAACTTCCAAATTGCGCCATGTGAGCCCCTGGGATGGCATACACAATGATGACATCATTTCGCATTTGGAGATAAATCAATGATGGTGCATCCTATTCTTGGTGCGATCTTTAAGGGAATTCCAATGTATGGATAAGGGAATTATTAAATGGAATGCTGGAAATTAGCGTCTCAGTGATTCAGAGTATCCTCTACAACGTGAAACTTACGATACTCTGATACGAGTTAGTCTGGTTCAGCCTAAAAACTGTTACTCAGAAATGTTTCACTAAGGTAAAGCACATTAGGATAGTCAAATGCTAGTCAGAACGTTTCTCATATCCGAAAATAATACGGGAATTAGATACCAGAGTAACGTATTACATTTTGCTAAACATCTTCAGTGTGCATGCACAAGAAAGGGCTCATTAGATTGTTGGAAGGCATCATGGGTGACGTTCCTGAGTACTGGAGTGATATGTACCTGAGCACGTTCCAATAATGGAACAGCACGGTGCGTCGTTTTCAAGAGGGGAGCGGCGCCCACGGAGGACTGCCAAGTGGGAAAGTTGACCAGCGGTGGGAGTATGCGAACCTGCGACCGTCACGTCCAAATGCCTCTGCCTTATCCACTGGCCACCGCCGTCATGGAGCTCGATGACCTCCATGTTCTCTGAGTTGGGCATACTTCTGTTTAGTACCAGGACCGTCTTTAAATTCACGTCGATATTGAATTTAAGCGATACGTGTCCTAAATTCCGGGGTGGTGAATGAGGCCGAAATGCGAATGGACAGTCGGTTTAAAACAAAGACTGTCATTTTCAACGTGTTGTACCCCGAGAATTATTTTCGAGTAATGTGTATAAACGCGCGGAGCAGAAATGCCGATAAGATGTAATCATTTACTACTAGCGGAGAATTATCCAACTTCCAGTTGCTGTGACCTTCATTAATTGTCTACTCTTCAACCACTTCCTGCACCAACAATTGTTGACTTAACCGAAATCGTAGTACTCCTTTCCGAGCCTGCTATTTAACATACGGATGCTCTATATTAATTTCAAATAACTGAATTCCTTCATCGTGTATTTCCAAAAATTTATTTGCTTCTGTAGTGCATGGATTGTTTGATGTTTGCCTAAAAGCGCATGTGTAACAGAAGCGGTTGGTACAGAATTTAATTACCTGCTCCGGGTTTCGTCCCACCTACCGCTGGTAGGACCGTCACAATGTACGATCTTGGTTTAATTGATTTCTCCTGCACTCTAAATAATGTGCAGCTTTTTGTCTTTTGAAATGATCCTATCACTTGATTTGCGCGAAAATGTGTGCGTCGGTGAAGATGTAGAGTATTTTCGTTAGTTAATCATCATTTAAGCACCAAGGTCTCTTCACATTTGCTTAGGTGAAATTTCAGCCTACGGATTCATTTGTACTGCTCCATTGCTGTCATTTTCAAGTTGTCATCAATTCGCCAAACTTGGCTTGCTAACTGTCGCCACAGAAGAATCCAGATGATTAGAATACTAACGATTGTTCCAGTTAACGAACAACCAAAACTTAATCACGTGAATACCGCAACCACAATCCCTAGGTTCACTGTGAACAAAAGCCGATCATCGAAGCGTGATGTCATCAGATACGCACTCGTACTTGTGCAACTCCTTCAGGGTGTTCCATCGAGGTTGTTAAACTGTCGATGACTAAATACACGTGTATGTAGACAGCGAAGTCGATAGGCATTAGTTTGGGACTAGACCCTTTAGGATTATGTCGCATTTAAGTTTAACCACGTGGTTTTCTGTTCCGCACTGTAAGCACTATCCGCGAAATTTAATGTTCTCATCATTGAAAATATTAAGTACTATATGCCTATCATTCTCGAGGCCTCCCGACGGTGTGATGTAATTTTCACAAAATTGAAGCACGTAATCCCATTGATTATTGAAAATAGACCGAAAAGAAAACAGATTGCGAGATGCAAGCATTTGTTTTGATCTTCTCAGTCGCGCACGTAAAACGTTAATCCCCGTTAGAATGAGACGAGGAGTAACGTTAAAAAACAAATAGCGTAGACAAACTGAGGAAAATGTTTGGCGAAAGCCGATTGGCTAACGCCAGGGCAGGCACACATTGTCTGTCAACAGTTTTTGCGCACATAGTGGTAACTTCAATCTATTGATCCATGGAGTAGTCAGAGAAAAGCCCAACAGCCTCGGGCTGCAGTTCCACAGAATCACGGGGAACGCTTGGCCGGTGTCAATTTGGTGATCAAAGTTTGTGGGATGTTTCACGACTGACGAGGCCGGGTTCCCTGATGTACGGGACAAGGATAGGTAAAATAAGGTTCAGTTTGGAAATCGTCACATAGTCTACTGTTTCACGTAAAAAAACATTGAAACACAACAGCGTCTCGCTTGTATGTCGTCACGCTTATCTTTTGTGTGTTGCATGAAATTCGAAAACTTGTCGAAAGAAATGCACGAAAAGTCTGGGATCAAGTCATTCTATAAATTTGCACGATGTATTTGTAAACCCAGAAAAATTCCATTGTTTCCCAGACATTCCAAGAATTTTGTTCACAATTTCTCGAAGACTCAAAAAAATTTAATCATGGGGTTTCAAGTTCAAGTTGCCATCCGAACACGTGCACCAACTACAAACCGAGGCTGAATTTGAAAACCTATATGACCAAATGAAAAACCTCGCTTCCATCTCGGACGACAAATCAGGGTAGTTCAAATCCAAACTAGTGACCATATCGGAAGCGTCTATCTCAGCACCCATCCGACAGCAATGCTGTCCTATACATCAGGGAACTCATTCTTTTATGTACTGAAGACATATGGTTTGATTTTGGGGAACACTCATGCAAACAAATTGATGGCTTTGCGATGGATAACCGCCGGGACTCACAGTACCAGATATCTCCCTTGGGCTGATTCAAAAACAAATGCACAGTCATATCGCTCAATTCACCATGTACAAGCGTTATGTTGATGACATTTTAATTTACCGATGGGAAGTATTTGATTAAATTCTTTAATCACTTGAACCGTAAAACAACTTGGAGTGAACGGTACACTCAGTGAAACGAATGACTCATCCTTCGCTCGAACAGAAAGCGAGCGTGAGAAAACCGGTCTCGTCAGTCGTGAAACATCCCACAAACTTTGATCACCAAATTGACACCGGCCAAGCGTTCCACGTGATTCTGTGGAACTGCAGCCCGAGGCTGTTGGGCTTTTCTCTGACTACTCCATGGATCAATAGATTGAAGTTACCACTGTGTGCGCAAAAACTGTTGACAGACAATGTGTGCCTGCCCTGGCGTTAGCCAATCGGCTTTCGCCAAACATTTTCCTCAGTTTGTCTACGCTATTTGTTTTTTAACGTTACTCCTCGTCTCATTCTAACGGGGATTAACGTTTTACGTGCGCGACTGAGAAGATCAAAACAAATGCTTGCATCTCGCAGTTTGTGCATTCGATTATCTGTTTTCCAATTGTTAGTAGTCAGACTGCCACGTTCCGTTTTTCGTCACAACCGACTAACAATATTTTATTTTCCGGCACTCTATGGACCCGGCTGTTGTCTTCCTTCCACTCTGATTTGCTGACATGCCTACTGTCTGCTTACTGCTTCAAAATTTCAATGAAATGGATATTTCTGTTGGTTTTGTTTGCGAAATTCCCCTCCATCTGCGGTGTTCATGTTCTGCGGTAATCATGGCTGATTTCTTTACTAATTCTAATGAATACCATTGGTTTTATGAACATCGGTATTGTTTCTGTTTATGCCCTCTGTATGGAAGCAATATCAGTTTTTTTCGTGCCATCTCCGTATCGTCACTATAGACTAGACTGTCCGTGTATGAAATACCACTGTCCGTTCAATACCGTGTCTTCTCATAGTCTGTGCTCAGCTCCGCGTTCACAAGCTTGAATGTTATTTACGGTATTGTGGCATATCTGGTCCAGTCGACTAAGGTCTGTGTCAAAATGCACCATGAGCCTAGATGTTTTTTCTCTGATTGATTTCAATCAATTACATTATTAGTCTCAATAACAAATCCGAATGCGTTTAGGACTTTTCGCTAAAATGACGTGATATATTACATTTTTAGACCGGAAACCGGGTAGCCCAGGAAGCCCAGGAAGCCGCATGATTACGCAAACTATAATTTTCTCTTATCTACTGGGGTCAAATTTCTTCATGAGAAAAACTGACGTAGGGATCCAAAAAATCGGCTCATTGCCACCTTTACTGGTAGCACTGCTTCTTAACAGCTAGCCACTTTTTATTGCTTATTTTTCTAATGTGCAAATAACAGTATGCAAGATTTTTAAGAAAAATGCCGCGGTCAGCTTAGGGCTGATGCACAGGGAAATTGCGCCGCGGTGAGAGATTTGGACCCGCGACTTTCAGGTTGAAACCCCATCACCATTGTGCGGTAGATCTATAGTAATCCTGCACTTTTGTCCGCATTTCGCACTTAACTGCTGAGGCTATCTACCTTTCGTCGGTGTGGAAACATGAACAAGACTTGGTGGTTATCATTACTGAAAAGGTGATATTGGTGTTAAGAAATCAGACAGGCAAAGTGGACATACAATTCAATTAACCTTGACTTCTATGCTGTCGTCATTTTTATTGCACCGTGTTCTATTTGCCTCCTGGGTTTTCGGTTAGACTTCTTCCTACTTCTCGTACTGATAGAGTTGATAATTACTGCAGTCAACTCGGCTGATGAGTAGAGTCACCTAGTTCATCTTTTTATCACTTTCTTCACGAATGAGAGCGGTGAAAGGGACACACTGCGTAGTCACGGCGGCCAGCTCACAGCACGAGGAAGTGAGGAATTTCGGGACTTAATCTGGTAGAAATGGTGACAGCCAGTTGGAGTCTACCAACAGTGCCCATGAGTGACAGGCGTCTAATCCATCTAACCATCATCGACCCCGAGTGACTGAGTGGCGCTGCACCATTTAGGGCAAAGAGGAAGCAACCATAATAGGCAAACATGGTCCATCTGGCCGTAAAATTTGGATTTGGTACTCTAGTCTCGATACTTATTTGGGGATAGGCACCGAAAAAAGATCGGCGTGTCCCGCTTTTTTCAACGAGTTTTGCTTTCACTGGCCAACCGTACATTGGCTGACATCGCCTCATGGAGCACTTGGGTGCATACTTTTCCGTCAGGCTGAATATCGGCCTATGATCAATCTCCTGTCAAACTTATCTACCTATTATTTTCAATGTTCTTTCGGAAAATTTCAGTCGTAATGTCCGATTCCGAAAAGAATAGGTGGAGTTGGCCATTGTTTCCTGGGTTTCGGTTTTCTTCGTGTTGTGACCATATTTAATCCTAGTAAAGTTTCGTGTATGGTTGCTTGGTTACAGATATCTTCTTCCCTGTTGATGTAGATAATCGATTAAAATGCACTGGCCCAAATTGTACACCTTTCATGATTCTTTTGCAATTCAACGCAAATGCTTGACATTCATGCTCACATAACCAAGACCGTTGGATTTGTACAGGCAAAACATGTAAAACCTTGAAGTATGACACTCTTTCCGAAGGCAATGATACAAGGACATTGTCAAATCAACAGTACTTTCGTAATGACCAAATAAATCGAAATAATTGTCATGGGTAATCAGAGCCTTGTGCATTCCATTTTCCTGACTCCTAATTTAAAACATGATGCCTAAAGTGAGACCGTTATTCTTCATACAATGCTATATCGTAATCAGTGGTCTTCGGATTTCCAATCTGCTGGGGAATTCACTATTTTAAAACTTAGGGCCGGTTTTTTTCCTAAAGAACTTTTTCTATCCTGACTACATAGTTTCATTCGTTTCGTTTCGATGCTTGACTTCTGAAGACTTGGATTTATTTTAAGATCTGCTTCTTTCGAAGTAGTGCGTTTGCTTGAGCAGTTCAGTGGACCGTCTTTAAATGTACAAAACCTGTTCCAAGCCAATTACGAGCATCTGAGATTGAGAAACTAGCTGAAGGTATCATTTCGAGTATATCATCCTGCACTTTTTCTTAATAACCTAATGACTTATACAGGAGTTGCTCTGAAACACTTACAAGTTCGTAAGTGCAAGAATCGTAATTTCAATTTTCAGTGCTTAAAAGTTCAAAACGAGAATAAACTTGCCACGCCTAGTCTGAACTGTTTGCCAATATAATAGTAGTGGAATTTGGTATAAATGGACTTATTAAATGCATAAATGAACGGTTTTGACTGCGTTTTTAGGCGGCTGAAGGGCATGGGAAAACTGTCAGACTCCGGGTAGAAAAGCTATTGATGTGGAGGAGGTTCTTCGAAATTATTATCATATTTTCTGATTTGGTCTAATCGGTAAGTAGCTGTGAAGAAAACCTTGCCACCTCCATATATTTACGGCCAAAGAAGGCCCACCTGCTGCTATAGTTTTCATCGGTTTTACCGGATGGAGTAACCAAAATGAGGATGGGGTCCGACATCAAGTGTTTCAAAACTTTCGCAACCGTTTAAATGGTCCGTTTTTCAAAACTGACTAGGAATAATGTTGCACTGATTTCTACAGGGCACATCTTGGGTGTAAGCGGTAAAATCAAAGTAAGGTGATTAGACCATGTGACTTACAGTTACCTAAGTAGCAGTTCTTCAGTGACTCACGGTCGTGTAAGTAGATACATTTGTTCATATACTTTAACTGCTCGTTTTATCCTTTTATGCCGAACGGTTTGCTCCTGAGAAATCTCGTGGGCAAGTTGTGGTTCGTTTTATGTAGTTCCTAGGCAGACGATTAAGAAAACATCGCATGCAATTGGTGGTATTATTTATTCTATATGCGTCGATTTTTCTCAAAGCTGGCAGTGGTCTAACTTCCGTTGGTAACGTTAGCAGAACATCGTCGGTGAGAGTTTCGTTCACTGATGCTTATCTTGCGGCTGATCTCCCGCGTATTCTGAAATTTTTCTGCTGCTTTTTATTTACATCATGCGGTCCCCGATATTCCACGGTCTTAATAGGTTGGGCTAAGTGGCCCGTATTTTCAACTTGTTACATTCGTTCTGCCAAGTGGATTTGTTTTGTTTATGTTTGTTTGAAAGAAATAGGCAAAATGTATCATGCAGATGAACTAGCTACCGCAACTCATGGTTCACTGTATGCAACTTATAACCTGCCAGCTTCACCGAATGGTAATATCCAAATTTACTCATGTCATATTTGCCTCATGGCACTGAGGTATCTGAAAGGAGTAACAGATGTAACTTGGTAGATTCCAGATCCCTTGGGATGTCTTTCATCTTTTTGGTCTGCGTCTGTCAAACAATTCCTAACTGTGATTCCATGAGGCTGAATTGTGCATTACCTGCAACAATCCGGCAAACAATTCGATGCATGGATCAAATCACGTTTTAGGTGACCAAAGTCTAACCCTCTCCCCGTGAGACGGTTTTCGGTTCATCCTTGACGAAGGAAATTTGCTTACCCAACGACTACAGAAGAAAACTGTTCAACTTATCTGACCCGGTTTTGGGGCTAGATACTCCAGACACCTTGCTCGTCGGGATCAAATCTGTTGTCTTGTATTCTGCACTTCACTGTGCAAAAGCAAGAAGGGCGACCGCTAGCATAGAAGCCACGCGATGTTGAAGGTGTAACTTTCTATAGTAATTCATCGAAATTTGTGCACTAATGATGCCAGGAATTATGTGACTACCTTGGAGTTCAGTTGAGTCAAGACATGCACATCGCATATCCGAAACTTGTGGTTGACACTTGTTCTAGGGGACTCACGCTACGTCCCAAGCAGCGTTCGGCCGAGTCTATTTCTTCGCGAAGTTCATTGAATAATAACCAAGCCACTGACAACATAAAGAGGTTCAGCGATTAAACAGCTATTCACTAAAGACCAACCATTTGAATGCATATCTCCATTTAAATTGGTAGGCTCAGTTGCTCTTCCTAATAGCAAACCAAATGATGAAGTGGTATAGAGATCGAAGACGTCAGGTGAGGCTTCTTATTCTTCTTCTACTTCTGATGTGCGAGAATGACAACGATAGCAGATTTTGGAATAAAACTTATTTACCTTGTCGCTGTATGCTCCATACTCATCAACAAGGACAAAACCTAGTTGAGGCAACCTGGGAATAGGGGAATATTAGAAGTTTTGGTGGCCGGTTGCTTCGGGATATCCTGAAAATTAACTGGGGCGACAGGATGCCGAATGATAAGTTAAAAAGCCGACGCTCGAACACCGACGAACTGTTCATTCACATCCGGGGTCCAGTGCTAAAGCGATTCGATCTTAGCCTACGGCAAACTGAGTCGCAGCTAGCGAAAGAGGCACTGTATAGTATTCCTTTTTCTTTTCACGGTTGTCTTCCTGATAGACAACGCAAAACGTGTACATGTACTGTAAAGGCAGCATTTCAGTAGGCCTATAGGGCCCGACTATGGAAAAGGATTCGGATCACGATCGGCACCTAGATCGCATTCAACCACTGTTGTGATCACCAATTATCCGTGTTGCTCGATCAACCGATTCATCTTCTCACATGAACCAAATGCATAAAAATAAAAAAGTGAGATTCATGTTATTAATACTAGCCATGGCCAGTCACTTTGTAGACAGACAACCAATAGCGAAGAGGTTTACGATCGATTCTCCATGTCAGTCTTAATCACTTGCTACACTTTGCTACAAAGTAACCCCATCAAGCCTCGTCTCAAAAACTGTTCACATCGGTCAGCAAAATCAAAAATCCTACGGAAGTTCACAATGCACCGTTTTTCTTTCTAAGACTTCCTTCCAACTCCCCTATTACGCCTTGTCACGTGTTTGACAGTAAAGTAAACAAAAAAGTTGAGGGGAAAATCTGAATTTAGGCTTGAGAAGGTCTCAAGTGACTGTCTCAAAATTCTCTTTTCCGCTTACGGAGAAGCACATGATTTCGAATCTGCATGCGTCTGACGTGAGGTTAATCGGATCTATTCCAACGTCGCTGAAGTGGACGAAGAAGTTCATCGCCCTTCTCTTTTCAGCTGATTACATTTTATGTTATAGATGCGAAATGTGAAGTTCGAATCGACGCATCAATGTAATCGACGAATCGGTATAATGTGTGTTCTACAAGCTATAGTAGTAGTCATGCCGAATGGTATCTAGTCATTTCGGTGAAGTATCATTGGTTACTCGTTCAAGCTACGTCTTTGTAGATTGTATCCAGCTCATCGAGGTCAATGATTTTTGACATTTACATCTAATATAACGTTTGTCAGATTAACTAAACGTTATTCAGTGATTAAATTGTGAATTGCTTTTCGATTCATTTTTGTCCATTAAATACGAATCACGGATAAGTTTCTGTGATACTAAGATTTTCTGTAAGTCGTGCACACACGCTGAAACACAATGAATAAAATTTGTTCACTTCCGAATACCCCTTCTTCTTGTGGCTCCAGCTCTTTCTGTTTATCCATGTCCATGTTGAAACTTGCCATACAAGGCAACTGCGTGCCACCTGATAAAGCGCGATATACGAAACTTTCAGACTGAAGCTCCGAACTCAGTTCACGAGTGAGCTTAGACCAAAATATTTATTTCTTTTGTGAGCGGAAAGAAAGAAATCAACATTAATCGTTTTTAGACATAAGTTAAGTGATAATCTTTTGATGGCTAGCATTCAGTGTACGTCACTGAACGAATGTAATCGTCAGATGAGCACCACCTTAGTACTCGAGGCACTTACCCTTGCTCCATTTCAGTTCGTATCCTGATCCATGACTTGTTACCGACTGGAGTCTTGTCTCGGGTTTCGTTCACTAATTTGACTTTTAAATAACAGTCATAATTCAGAAGATACTCTGCATGTTTTTTACATTTCTTTGAGCACGACACACTGCACCCTGAATCCCGGCCAGCCAGATATCAGGTGTTAAATGGAGAACCATCTTTTGAGGAAATTGCCGCGCAACCAGTTGGCGGTTTTGCAACAGGAAATATTTTTAACGGTTTTCATTAAGCAGGAAGTTTGCATGAACTTTTTCGTGTGGTTTTACTTAAATCGGAATAGGCTGTACCAAATTTCAATGTTTTTTTAATCAAAACACATTCCTTTGTTGTTCTTGTTTTCAAAAACGATGTGACTTTGACCCAGTCCGTGTCCAGAGCTGCGAAGTTCTATTGAACTGGGGAAAGTTTGTGTTTTGTTGCCGAATTTGGTTGACCTATGCACACACTGAAGCACAAGACGCAAGCACTAGCATCGCACGATAGCACAGGAGCACACAGCCTGTGATCTAGTAGGACACGAACACACACTGAGGATTGAAGACACAAAAGTTCAGGCTCAAGTCTCAAAGCCCATATTCGCACAACGAATGGAACGGAACTACTCCTCCCTTGAATGAACAGCCAGACGGAACAGAAAGCGGCGCGGAATACGAACAGCTAGCCCAGCCCGCTAGCGGAAGAGAGAGGACGAACACAGGATACTACCGCGCGTTTGTTGGTGACCCACCAATACAAATCAGAATTCGA
>LUCM01006288.1:64075-116482 GCA_008360955.1 Fasciolopsis buskii
TGTAGAATACTGACTCAGAGAGCTCGATCTTAATGACAGGTACTGAGGTTCAATGGGTTACAACGGTTTGAAAGCGTATTACACCTGCTTTTCTGGTGTTCGCTGTTCTTCGAGGCAGGCAGTAGTTGGGAGTTAGATTGAAATAATCAGTCCGTAACTGAGCGAGAAGATATGGAAACTTTTGGATTACAACAAGTTAATCAAGTCTTTCCGGTTGGGTTTCACGAGATGCTCCAACGGGAAGATTGGAGATATTTTGTAACATTTCTAAGTACAACAGTTAAATGCATTCGCATGCGAATGCCTTTCTTATCTACCGAATTCCCTTGACAGTTATCCGGAAGTTTTATCCACCATTCTCCCATCAGTTTGCCTACGGATAGTCAGTGCTAGGAGGTAGGAATGAAAACGAGAACAAACTAATGCACATCTAAAGATTGTTAAAACCGAATATCGAGGAAGGATGGGAATTGCGCAACTTTCAGTCAAGCTTACATTTGTAGTTTTTTATCGTTTTGTTACGATGACTGTGGTACCAGAGCTCTCTTTCAAATGTAATTAATTGCCTTTATTCTTCCTTACCGATACGTTCTCTCGATCGTAATTTGCAGCTCCCTTTTTACACCTACTGGCCCGTTTAAATAGAGATCTAAATTCATGTTGCATGATCCGAAAACCATTAGTCTAATTTCCACACACACACACATATACAGTCGTCATCCGTTTCAGGAATCGACCTCCGTTTTTGCATCAAATTTCCTCCGAAATACCCTTTGTGAGCACCCATCGAATTTGTTCCGATTATTCATTTTTGTACCTCGCCCTCCAAAGAATTTGTTCCAGATTCTGCATTGCTGTCCGGCACGTAAACACTTACAAAACCTGCCCTGTGCCGTATATAGCTTGCATAGTGGCACGCAGACAATGTGGAGGTCTAAGTTTATCTCGATGTTCTTATATGATTTTTCATCCCTCAGCGTTTCGTGTTTTTTTCTTATTTATACTTATATCATTTCACACAACTTTGATACACACCGAACACTATTTTAATGTGATGGCTTAGTGCAAATTCTATTCTGTATTGTATATATTTGCATATGAGTCATGGAAGTACAAACCTCATTTTTGAAATTCCCAACTGTGACCAATTGCGACGACAGTTATCCGACCCAGATTGTTAGAATTTTCAAGATAATAACTACTTTTTCAATAATTGATTACTGGCTAACGAAAACTAACGTTTTACATGTAATCTAATAACCAGCTCACCTGGGTGCTCTGTACAAATTCACGACTAGGCGTGAGTGTGCGTATATGTTGAGAATTCAACAGTGCGATTGATCTGTAAGAATATTCCTAAAATTATTGTAAGTTTAGGTGAGTCGCTTTGTGATTAATCAAATACAATTAGGAAGAGTGTAATGTTATATATGGGTGTGCTTTTGATCAATTTCTCTAACACTACTTAATTATGCCTGGTTAATTTCTGCACGGTATTGATGTGACTGTCAGACGATGTTCAGTTGGCAAGTGGATGACGGTCGTGTGTCAACATGTCGTTCCGTGTTTATATATCTGCTATTTCTCAGATATATGTCCATTTTTTGTTTCATCCTCATAGGCTGAATGTGGCCAAGAAAAGAATATTAGGCATACTCCCCATGGAGATTTGTACTAAAATCTATATAGTACAGTCTGAACTTGCACGAATGTGCTATGGTTCTCATTGTTTCCCCGTGGTATCGGATATAAGCGAAAGCGAAATCATAAGATCATAGTACTGAATGATCATAAAGTATCGGGAATATTTTTAATACAAGGACGCCGCTGACCCCGAGTTTTAATTACCTAATTTTTCCAGCCACCTTTTTAAGAGACTCCGTGGACCGAAACTTTGCAATCTGAATCCGCCAGTTTCGAATAATCCATTGATTGCCTTCCCTTGTCTTTTCTTTATTTCACAAAACACTTTGACCCATCTCCTACCACTAGCCGCCTTGGACAGCAGTTGATCTACGGGCATCTATTCAAATTCAATGCCTATTCCATTGGCTGATTTCTATGACCCAGTACGCTACGCCCAATCTCAGCATTGTTATGCAATTCTTCTCGCTTTATTCTGCCAACGCTGCAAAGCCATCAGTGTTCAAACACCCACAGCATTCGCGCATCTGTCTTCCCTTTTTGCATAACAAGGCTGCAATAAAACCCCAACCCTTGACCGATAATTCAGTGCCCACCGACGACATTGATGTGTGAAATTTGTAAAAATCAATCTATCTTCCTGTGTAGGCAACAACATTTCATTAGATTTGCGAACATCAGGTGAGATGCAGCTGTCAGAATAACAAAACTTATCCATCTTGCTTAAATTATCTGTTTCAAAAATAATGTTCTTCTTTGGGTCAGTCCAGTGTTGCAACAGCATTTTACAGTTCGCGCATCCTAAACCTTCCTACACTATCCTTCAGGCAGCTGACAAAACTTGCAACTTGTCCGGGTCTTCACTCGTAAGCGCAATATTATTCGCATTTTCTAAATCGGGCTAATATACTCCCTGATCAAGTATCAGTGTTGCAGTTTCACTGGAGGATTCGACGATTTCTGCAATCAACTCAATTCTAAAGTTGGAAAGAAAAGGCGATAGTATTCTGCGCTGATGAGGATCGCTTGTCGTGGGGAACTCGCGTTAGAAATTACCACAATCGTAAAATGACTTCGAACAATCACATAAAGAGCTTGGAAAAGTTAAACATATCTGGCACATCCCTCCGTGATAGCTAATACCACAGAACTGTACAACAAATCGTGTCCAGTACCCGCTTTCATATGAAGAAAGATGATGTGTCTACCTTGTTAGATTTGTCATCGGCGGAATACTTAGTTAGTCCAACCCTAACCGAATCGGAAACCGGTTTAGTTCTCTCGCGAGTACTAGGTGATTGACGAATGATAATGCCCTCCAGCATCTCGCATGGGATACTTACCAAACTGCTTTCTTTGTGATTTTCACATGAGAATCCATCACTGTTCTCGTAAATCGGTACAACCATCGATTTGCACTGGTCCTTAGGAAGCTCTTCCCCTGCCCAGATTTATCCCAGAAGTTTTGTTGAATTCGATGTTAACACCTCACCATCGTGCGTGAAGAAGGGCCGAAACAGTCCAGCGGCCTCATGTTTTTTCCGGTGGAGGACTACTGACCTGCATTGGTTGAGGTGCGGGCGTAAGTGGAGGCTCAACTTGGCGGTGAGCCAACCACGTTGCTTCACAAAATATTTTTCCCGACGCTCATGAGGACGAATCAGTGAGCCTCAGTTACACTCCATATCTGTGGATAAAAACGCCCACTCAGCGGCTATTTCCGCGTTTCTATTTCTCAACGTTTATTGACTGATCAATCTATCTGAATAAACGATCTCATTACTTCGGATATTCGGGGTTTTTCTACTCTATAAGTCTCTTTGAATAAGACAATTATCAATCGTGGTCTGCTTTGTAACCGTAGACGTTTGGCCTCTTTATCCTGTGCTTCACTAACAAAATATTTTGTTGAACTCAGCTCTTAGCCAAAAAGATAGAACAGGAAATCTTGCTTGATTGCTAAGCGGCGACATGGAGTCACAAGGACAAGTGCAGCTCATCTCAGTATGCGTGAGGCCAATTGGTACGGCAAATATTTTCTGCCCGAATGCCAATAAGCCTAATCAGATTCCGCTAGGAAGACTTCTGCCGTGTGTTTTATCAAATATGACACGGCATTCGAGTTCTTCCAATCATGACTTGATTTTGAAATAGACCACCAGAAAGAAGACATCATATGCCAAAGCTCGATAGGAATATTAGCCATTATTCAAGGCTCAATATGCCCAAAATCATGACACAATATCAGAATACGGCAGCCCAAAGTCGAGAATACAACTGTCTTTTGAGTGCAGCTCGATAGTAACTTTAGAGGCTTTTCTGAAACAGCCTAGGTACAGTCAGTGGACTATAACGTATACTTTGGACCACAAAAGTGGCCAGCAATTCTACTGTACAAATATGACCAATCTATGCGAGCAGTAGGCACATCAAAACGCATAAGACAATTATCTTTCTTGTTACATGCTTGAGGCGCAAATATTTTCCAGTGTATGCCCCTTAGCTTATAGTGCTCATTGCATTGGAAGAGACACGGAAAACAATGACCTTGAAACTTGGAGTGTCACTGAAGCACATGAGGCATCAATGCCTCAGGTGCGAAAATGAGCCAAAAGACAGCAAATTATCGTCTACCGGCAAATGTCTAGTGGATCTAATACTGGAATCTCAAACTATTTCAAGTAACAAATGCTCAGTTCACTTGACCGTTGCCAGTCATTGCCATCTCAACGTAGTCATGTCTTATTTCTCTCATAAAATGTTAGTCTGAATTAACAATATGACTGGAGCTATTAATACATTGCACATAATTAAACTGAATTACTCAGCCCTATTTCTAATTTATAAGTCAACCAGAATTTTCTAATGAATGCCTAGCAAAAACGCCGTTGCAGCAGAATGCTTTATTTCGAGAGACGTAACGAAATATGACAATCAATTTGGGCACATCCCACAGCGATCGAATACAAATAAATATAAGAAACCAATTTCCGCGAAAACGAGCATGGGCTGTGCAGTTAGGTTCCGGACATGCAGTAATTAGATCAGGCTCAGGTAATTTAATAATAAAAGCTCAGTATTAATATTAATAATGATTGAGTAGGAACAGCGTGCAACATGTAGTCCATTCTGAAAGTCAGTCACCGTCGTTTATCAGCCTCAAGATGATTTTAACAACCGCGATCTAAGCTGGGTTAAATGGGCGCATAAGGCAAACGGCCTTGACCCAAAATCTCGGCTTCAATAGCTAATGTGAAATTCGCAAACGGATTTACTTCCAACGTTTATTTCGATCCAGAAAATGACAGCTAGACTATTGATGAAGGATAGGCTTCCATATACGTATCTTCGGTGTACCACGAGGCTTAATATAATCGAGTTTGAACCTACATCATCTGTGTCACAGCATGTTCTGTTGTCAGTCTACATTTTTAGGTTCCGTTGCTAACTATTATGCAGACTAGAGTATGCTACTTATGAACAGGTAAGTAATCGAGGTGAAATTGCCTCTTTGGCCGACATCGGTCTATCCATAGAAGGTATCCTAACAGGTCAGTCAAACTAAAGGTTTGTTGAATAATCCGTATCAGAAATAGTAATGCGAGGCTTAACCTCATTGGAAAATCCATAAATTGGCCATCGCGATACAGTTTTCGCAAACAACATTCCTAATGAAGTAATCCACCATGCGATATCATCGCCAAACGCACCATTGAGATACCACAGAAGCACGGCATAGCTGTTTCACCCTTGTTAGGAAGCATCAGCAGTGCATATCCACCGCGCTCGAACTGGGACGCGAACCCTGACGAACAACCTTGAATCGAACGCCATTGCTCCACCAGCCGGGCTCTCGACGGCTGGATGAACAACACCGGGTTCGCGTCCCACTTCGGGCGAGGTGCAAATGCTCTGCTTGTTTCTACGAACAAGGATGAGACAGCTGTACCGTGCTTCCATAGTCTCTTAATTGTGAGTTGAACGATGATATCGTGAAAACATTCAATCTCCTACCACCATCACATCTCAAGCAAGATTTTACCAATCATTTCCGTGATTAAGTTTTTTCCAATGGAAAATTTGAGATGAAATTTACTAAACGGCGTCTTTTTGACGCCGACTAAACGATTAAGTCCTCTCAACACCTACTGCGCATGCACCATTCCAAAGCTTTGTAAGTTTTTCTTTCGTAACATGAATTGTTTTCGCAATTAAAAGTTTGCCGGCGATTTTTCCTTGGCGTGCTGTGAAAGTTTACCGTCTTATGATCCTCATTGGTGATAATTCATTTTTCGTGCGGGCTGAAGTTATTTTCTAATGGGTAACTTAGAATTTCAGTGTAAATAATATGTTTTTGTTGCATAAAAGTCAGTCTGAAAATGGCCACTTTCCCTCTTATACATTCCGTTTTTTTTTGTCCCTTTGAAGATAAAACTCAAATTAATGAATTCCACCTGCACAAAAAGGCCAAGTGAATTTTCTGTCCTCGCCGAAATAGAATTTTGTTGTTACTTTACGTTTAATACGATAGTAAGACTGCGTTATCTGCGACAGTTATCATGTGTGGTTTTATTTGGCGAGGACCAGGACCGGGCTTCAGCCGACTTCTTGAGCAACTTTATATCAAATGCTCAAACTATTCGCTTAATGATTTTTGCCTCCTTTTCAAAAGGTGAGAAATGTGGCTATTTTAATTGCTCTTTTATTGAAATGCGACATTTATGTACGCCAGAGCCTATACAATACCATACTTTGCACATATACATATATATTGTTTTCGATACATTTTTGCATATAGGTTGGTTTAAAGTATTATTTTGAACCGGTCGAAAATGAAAGGGATGGTTTGTGAAGCTAGTGTATAAGTAATACCATTAGCTGTAATGTAGACCAAGTTCCAAATAGTGGTGCGTTTATGGGCAGTCTTCAAACATGACCGATACCCAGGCTCGCAGTCAGTGGGTCCGCTAATCGTTTTCGCTCAGATGTGAACCTGTTTAAATTTTCCTCGTAGGATGATATCCGCCGAACTACTGTTAATGTAAAAGTATATCATGCATCCGGAGATGTTTTGGAAAAACAAGTAATACTTCAGACCGGCAGTCGTTAAGCGGATGAGGTCATGGAATTTGGACGTGTTCACGGGTCCGAATCCTTCCACCACCAGTTAACTTCCCCACCTGGCGGTCCTCTGTTGGCTGCGGCCTCTTTACCCCGGAAAATGATGTGCATTCTTGTTTTATTAATAATAGAAATAAAGAAAGAGATAAAGATGAGGAGGAATTGAAAGCGTTGATGAAGTTGGTAAGACCGATGTCACTAGCCATTTGTGTTCGTTATGAATGTTTAGTTAACATTGACATGAACGGCTACAACCCACATCAACACAACAGTAAATGGCAGCCTCATGTTGAGTGGATATTCTCAGTTCACCAATGGATCAAAATACTTGTGTAATATCCATAAATCTCATCCATTTTCAGATCTTGGAAATGTCATCAGTGATTGGAAAAGCAATCATTTTTTGTAAAAGAAATATGGCTGATTTTTCTCATCCAAGCAGTCGCCAGAAGATCATGTTGTCAAGACATCATCTCCTGTGTGGTTGTCATCCATATCCGTAATTAACTACCATACAGGTTTAATACCTGTAACATTATTCAGAAAATTTCCTAATTATGACCATATGAAAAAGTATTTTGTACAGTGACTGTCTTCATCAATAAGAACACTGGAACGACTGTGTAGCTTTACCTCTTCCTTCCGGGATATTATCTGATTAGCGACTGAGATTCACGAGAATACAATCGGCTTAGCTTAGTCTTTCACAATGTTATTCATTGCAAAAGATTAAGTAGGTTGCTAGGGTAACAAACTTTTCTTTGCGTAAAATTTGTTTTCTTGTCTTTTCATGGCCTCTCTTGATGTAAAGCGCATATCGCTGATAGCGATTAGACTTAGGAAAAGCATAAAGTTGCTTAGTCGGAAAAAGATTGGACTTTCGGAATAGACGAGTATTTTCACTGTATCTGGGTACGCGTTGCTGTCTGGAAAAATCGACGAAGAAAAACAACGGGTAAGATAAGACCGCACAAGTTTATGAGAACGCTTATGAAGCAACCTCGGATTGCACTGAATGATTTATAATTCTGCTTCTGTTGAAGTTTTGCTATGCGCCGTTATGTTAGTGAGCTGAATTCAGTGTCCTATCATCATATTCCCTTTTGTTTGTCTACTTTCACCGGACTAAGGTGTGAAACACGTCTCAGTAAGCAGAAGGTTCGATTACTCGTAACATTTTTCACTACTGCTGATGCGCAGTTGGTTACAGTGTTGGTTGGGTACATAAGTTGGAAAAATGGATTGCTTCTAGCCATGGACCAAAATAACAAATAATCGTGGTTTTTAGTTAGCCAATAGATTTATTTCTGTCACAGAACGGAGTATTTTATGGGAATAAGTTGCTTGAATTTTTGGTACGAAATAGATGAATCCAGCATTCCAAATATTTCCTCGAGTCGATTTTTCGAGAGTTCGCTGTTGCTGCATTTAGGGTTGGAAAACGATGAGACGACTAATGATGTACGGTTTCATCGGTTGACGTAAAATTTAATAACGTGTATAAAATTCCTTAGCTTAATTAAAAGTGTTGAATGTGTTGGAGGAGAGACAGCCACTGATGGCGGACTTTTTACTCCAATATGATGATGGCTATCATTCAGAATATGGTGACAACCGATGAGTAAGGTGGCAGAAACAATTGGACCTTTATGTTATATAGTCATATCCGTTCCCATGGCAACTCCAAGTTTCACAGTAATCAAACTGAATTGATTTTAAGACGGGAGTTTTGTGGTTAGGTGTAGCGAGATAAAGTGTGGCAAAATGTTTCATGAATTTAGTTCTGCAGTGGGGAATTCGTGTTCACTTTTCAAAAGTCAGTAACGCAGGGTTGTCGGTATGGCGTGTACTTGGCCGACTTTTTCGTTGCCTTGCGTGGCCTTTATCAAGGTACGCTTTTCAGTTAGATTATCCTCAGTGGTGGTTATAAGCTAACAGATATCACAGGGTTGTGTGTGTACGTGAACGAACGGTGGATATTTGTCACTTTTGTTAAACTATTCTGCAGAGAAATAGGAGGCTGGGCTTCTGTTCTCATTGTCAGCGCTAACTGAGATTAACAGTTTACCTTCATTCCCAATGTTTTTCACTAACGACGCTGAAATTTTTTACCTCTTTTTTCCGGTTTATGCATGTGAGGGAGATGGTAATTTATAAATCCTTTGCATGAAAGCGCTCAGTATATGTTCGGAGTCCACGCTGAATAATTTTCCTGTCCTCGCAGTCTGTTTCGTGGCCAGCATCTACACAGTTTAGTGCCGTTCTGACTTTGATAACACGGTTGTAACAATCGGTTAGGACCTTATTTTTTGTCTGCGCTCCGCGATCCCGATGTCTAACTGCTTAAAAGTGTGTCTGATGTATTCAGCTGGATAGTCCTTGTAACTCTTTTAACTACAGTTCGTCTGATCCGGTCCGTGCATAGAGTCTTTTACTGTGATCCACTTTTAATGTGAGGTATTATCTACTTGCGGATGCTAGAGTCGCTGTAGATTTTCTCGATAGCCTCCGATACACGTGATCTGCACGATATACTAATGGAGGTTAACCAGTCTTTTTTTCTTTATTTGTTTGTCTTTTTACTTTTGGACAATTCATGACTCACCATTTGTGATGAGTGATCATTAGCTTGAAGGATGGTGTTTAATCGTCGCGTTTCTTCATGATATGTTGTCTTATCGTCATAGATTTTACCAAGTCTTTTGGTGAGCTGTGAGACGAGTGCCCGTCTAATGCACTTTGAGTTGGCCGATTGGAAATTTAGATAGCCGTCGGAGTGTGTGGGGGGTTTTTGTGGCTGCTTATGCGGATGGTGTGTTTGTGAGTGTATCATTTGCTTTCAAACGACAATCTACAAAAGTGATTGTCCTCTCTCCATTCTCGGACTTCATTGCAAAGGTAACCAAATTAGTTTGGCTATTCAGTCAGCGGAGAAAATCTTCGTTGTATTGTGCGTTCTGTACCATGAATATTCCATCGGCCTATCTTAGGTAAATAAGTGGGGTTTGCGAAATGTCAGCGCGTTGGATTCAACTTGGTGTAAGCAAAGCTTGGCGGTGATTGTCGGAAACTAGTATCAACAGCTGTCCATCGCACAGTAGCATTTCTATGGTGTACTGGGAAAGCCGCATTTTATAATCCTATTGGTAAATATTTCTCACCAGCTGATCACGAAACAGAATGGGTTGGTTTCACGATAGCATAAGGTCCTCATGCAGATTATTGAATAAAAACATATATATATATAGCGAGCCTCGTTATATTGTTTAGTAGTCCTTATTTAGCAACGGTTTCCATGGAACTGAGAACTGCAAGAGCACTAGTTATTCCACTAGCAGATTGTCTAGGTTAGATGCAATAACTCATCGCGCCTGACTTTCAGTCAGCTCGTAGTGCATTGGTGTCACAAGATCGAATTTCAGTGATAACTCTTTTGTTTGAGTCACAGTTCACATAATTTATTCAGAATGTTTCTCAGCGAAAAGATGTGGGTCACTGAAAGAATTTCAACCGACGTCATCAATTAAGGCCGATTAAAGAATCACAAAAATGAATGAGGTGCGCAGAAAAGATGAAATTACACGGTGACTCCGACTCAGCATACCACATGGAAGACAGTGTTTGCCTTTCATGCCAGTCAGCTAAATCTTCCATTCCAGTGGAATGAACAAATTTTCCTTGTTCAGTACATTCGTGTTTCTCGTACCCGATGTTGACTAGCTGTTCAACCGCTAGATAGCCAGTACCATTTGAAGGTCTAGTAACTAAAAACGGATTATCATGTCGGCTGAAAAACAAAATCTTTTCACAAAAGGCAGCTTTGAAATCGGTGAGAGAACCGGGTGAGATCTGTTACAGTTGGTAACCTAACGATAAATACGTGTAACCAGAACGAATGCACAGTGTTGAAATCCACCCTCATTTGAGTTCGCCTCGAGATATTCGCTGTTTACTAACCAGATAACTTATGCATACAACGAGCAGTTTATGGTAAGTTCACTTTCAATGAAAGCAGAAAATCTGGAGCAAAAGTCAGCAAAAAATTAGGCATTTGCACTGCTTCTTCTCCTCGTATAGTTAAGGTCAGAGTTGCTCCAATAACAGTTAATGAACTTCCTTTATTATGCCACAAGTCCATCCATCCATTAAACACACACTTTTCCTGTCACTTATTGGGATCGTTATGTTTTTTATATGGTTGTTTGTGATTTATGTTATCATAGGGTTCAGATCTCTGAGCTTGGCATTTAGATAGCAAAAAGTTCATCACCATTCGAGATGACACCGTCAATGCATGCCATCTCAGCTGGTGATGAGACGTTTGCGATCTAAACCTCGAGCTTAGCAATCGGAAACCCATAAAAACTAACAACCTGAACCACGACCAACACAAATTTCCAAATTCAGTTATATTCTGTTCTGATGCGCATATTTACTAATTACTGATAGTGCATTAGGCTAATTCTGTTGGTGGAGATGACCAGGTGGTTTTCTGATAACTTTCTGATCATACCTGAGACCGTATGCTGGAATATTGTTTCGTCTCTGAGTGTTTTTGTCGCGTACGTGTAAAACGTTGCTTTACAAATTAGTGGCTGCATCGTACTACATCAAATCTTCCTATTTCACAAGTTGGCTGGTTCCTTCACGCAAGCATTGCTATCTCTCAAAATGAAAACACATATCTTATCTCCAAATCCAGAATGACAATACCCTTTATAATCGAAACATTGGTTAACGTTTCTCGAAGCATTCAATGCTACTGTTGCTTAGAAAGTGAACAAGCACGCAATCGCTGTTCACATGGAACTACGCAGATTCTACTGAAATTCTGTTTGATCAAATGAATTCTGCCTCATTGTAGGTGTCAACAATCTGAAAACACTGCAGAAACTGTACTTTATCGGATGTTACTCTAAGTATTCTACCCAAATTTCTTTGTAGATCTTCCCTCCGTTGTTCACTTCTGTCGCTAACTTTGCTATTTCTATCGGACTTCTTATTGGCCACATGGTATCGCTCGCTGCCTCCGTCGCCGCTTCTCGGTTTCACCTTTCTTTATCTTTTATCTTTAACTTCTTTTTATTAATGAAATAACAATGTGCATCAATTTTCAGGAAGGGGGCCGCGGCCAGCAGGGGGCTGCCAAGTGGGGAAGGTGACCGGCGGTGGGAGGGCTCGAACCCGCGACTGTTACATCCAAACACCACGACCTTATCCGTCTGGCCACCTAATCTTTTCTTGTCCCCATTAGATTCCTCTACTGTACGCCGAGCATATACAGGTGATTGCGTCTGTAAACTAGTTGAAACTAACCATAACTTCAGCGACTGGCTTCTTAATTTGTTTGTACTTAAATTTAAATTCATCAAAATGTTACGGCTTTCACATCTTCTTTTATGGGCTAGTTTGCAGTTCGTCTGTGTCGCAACCCCTTTTCTCGGTTTGGTAAGCCGATCCTATCTCCAGATCCCTATCGTCCATCCCCACTATCCCAAACGACACCCAAATTCAACCAACACACAGAGTTTCTCCCTCATTAAGTAAAATCATCACATCTATGGGCTATCTTGCTTGTAGTATTGCGCCTGTGTGATAGCCATTATTTCACCGGTTGTCTGGATCGCGCTTTGATTGGCACATCTTGTCCGCTGCATTTTAAGCGGTTTAGTTCAAGACACTTTTTGTCGAATCCGCACTGCTCATCCTGATTGTTTGGCCCAGCTCACGATATGGCCTTCTTTTTGCACATTTGCACTCTTTCTTTCTGGTAACCAATAGGCTAACGCGGTCTCACTCTGGTCTAGCATTCTGCACTTGCTAGGTTCCTGGCAAGATCGGGTTACATCCACCTCTGTGTGTTGATTGTAGTTTGTCTGGCACGGTCTAGCATCGCCCAACCACCAATAATGGAACGGCTCTACTTGACTAAGGCGCGATGCCAATCACAATGCGATTCCCTCATCATGTCACTTATGTGAATTCACGAGACAGATTTTTGCAAAATACCACAGTACTAAATGAGGTGGCGACCCAAACTGACCTCTTATATTTTCAGTTCCTGGCATCTCTGTGTTTTGGGATCATCTAATCAACTATCTTAATGTTTGTTTTAAACCGTACCGACTCATCGTAACTTTCTACTTTCGCCTCACTTGTTTACCATCCATTCGTCGCTGTGGACAACAAGTGTGTAAAACTGTAGATGAAAAGCAATCAGACGATCAACAAAATCTATTAAGAAGGAGCTGGGTTGCTTGTATACCACCGGGATCTTAAAATTTATGAGGAAACCTAGATGTTACTTAATTACTTTTGCGGAGGTTCAGCTGCTCGTATGCATGCTATTATGGGCATTCAAACAAGAATATCGGGTCTTCAGGTTCTCCTATTACCAAAGATATCTGTTCACAATTAATTTCATTTTATATTGCCTTCCAGATGACTGCAAAAAGCCTCCTCCCAAGCTCTAAAAATACTGTGGATCAGAATATATTAATAAATATGTGCTGAAAAACAGCTACTGTGAACTCGGTACCTAGGAAGGGTTCCTCCAAATTCTGTTAGGCTGCGGGAATTTTAGTAGCCTTAAAAATTTATGAGAAATTAATTCTCCCAAATAGTGCATTTTTTCGAATCGTTTCTGACCCCTAGCAGTTAGCTTAACTATCCTCCAGATTCACATCTGACGCCCCTGTGACAGCACGCTATACTATTTTGTTACTAGATAAGAAGAGAAAAGCAGTTAGGTTCTGCTTCCTTGACTATGGTGATGTTTTTAGTTAAGTCATCAGAAGTAAGTTTCCGCCATTCGCCTCCCGTTCAGAAGTTGAAAATCTCATATTTCTCTCCTGAATGACTGTTTTTAAAGTTGACAGTCACTGACCGGTCACGATATCATCATCTCCCCTTTTGCTACTTCTATCCTTGATGTTTCTCAATTTGTTCTGTATTATCTCTGTTTTGTTTTGTTCAATTTTATACATCTTTTACTCCAGCACACAACCATACACTCCAAATTAAGTACGAAGATGACCTGGTCCTTGTCCTCCCGTATTCCTTTAACTCCTCATTTTCAACTCACCAGAATTGCACCATAGAACGTTTATAATGGCCCGAGAAACAGTTTGTCTATTAATACCCCCAAAATTAGTGAACTTTACACAGTTTTTACGAAAGGTGTAATGTGCTAGTTGTTTAGTGACGCTTGGACGCGAATAGCAGTCAATGGGGATCAAATGAACTACAAGATCCAAATTACATTGAACCGAATTCTTACGCGACCACGGCCATGTGAACAACAATTTCCATGTATAGTAGTCTCACACTCCAGTCCTTACTCACACAAATTATCGAACGTTTGATTTTTTCTTGTGTTCCATATCATCGGTTGTACGCCTTTCCCATCATTTTCCCGGTAACTTCTCAAAAGATCTTAAACTAATTTCCGGCTGCTGGAGTTCCTATCCACTTGTAGCAACATAGCGAAATGTTCACTGACTGAATCCATCATCATCCGACAGTTTAAAGCTTGACAGCAGCTTTCCACAACAATGCTCGTAGACTGTGGAGTTCCTATGCACTAACACCTAACAAAAAGCGCCGCCTGTTCTAACACTCCTTCCAGTTCTGAACACATACATGAACGTTGTTCCATCGTTCCATACCTCGCTAGAATCTTAAGGAACCCAAAACTGTAACAATACAACTTGGTGAAAGTTTGCAGAGGAAGCCGGTCACTGCTTACCGTACTCCGTTGTTATGCGGTTTTTATTCGTGCTGAGAATGTCTTTTGGTTGTGTGAAGACTGAATATCCGCCCCTTGGTGTGTTAACTCATTTATTTGAATCGACTGTTTTCCCCCGTATAGACCGTTCTTTAATATTGCTAGCACACTTTCTAGTAAATTTATGTAGCTAAGCGCACTTTATCTTCACGAAGCCTTATTTAAAAGATAAATGAATTATTTTTTTTATTTTTTTATTGTGAATGATATAATATTAATAACACAGCGTTGTTGGTAGATGTAATGCGCCAACGTTTCGACTACCGTGGGTAGTCTTTCTCAAGGCAAGTTTTACAATCAAATGCATTTGATTGTAAAACTTGCCTTGAGAAAGACTACCCACGGTAGTCGAAACGTTGGCGCATTACATCTACCAACAACGCTGTGTTATTAATATTATATCATTCACAATAAAAAAAACCAATACATGGCGCATCGATTTTTCGATACACTCCTTACGTCGTTTGGTCCGGATAAATGAATTATATTTGGAATACTACTTTCCAGTGCCGGGAGATTTAATGTGATACCTTAAACCACTCACCATACTGTTGCAGTACCGTTGTTATCATAGGAAACGATGGGAACACTGTACAACTGTTTCATCTTTGTTAGAAATACTCAGCAGTAAAACTTGGATGTTGACACCGCATGACAAATCATTTGGAAAATCACATTACAGCTCCTGCTGCTGGAAACCACTAAGTTGCAAATCTCCATGAGCCTGTTTGTAATATCTTCAATTCCTAGGGACATTTAAACTCATCTGATAGCCGATCATCTGTTGCGTAAAGGTGTGTGGCCTACAAAATCAAGTGACGGACGTCGATGTTCGCTAAGGCATTCGACTCAGAATCGTTCGTCCCGAGCTCGCGTCCCAGTTCGGGTGCAGTCCATATGCACTGCTGATGATTCCTAACAAGGATGAAACAGCTGTACAGTAGTGCCATGGTTTCTTTATGGTGCGTTGAGCGATGATATCACATGGTGAATTATTTCATGAAAATCATTGAGAATCAATCTGGGAAACGTAATGGCTACGGCACTCGACTCACAGTCGTTCATCTCAGGTTTTAGTCCTAGCTCTCGCCCGATGGATATGCACTGGTGGTGATTCCTAACAAGCATGAGAGATGTGGAGTTCTCCAATGGTTTTCGGTAACACCATCGTTGTTGACATTGCATGATGAATCACTTGAAAAGTACGACGTTTGTTCCACATGGACGAGTCTTTGGACCTTTCCAATTGAAACTTTCGTCCTTGTTGTGCTCATCAGCTTTCAACTATGAACCTTCATTCATATCTATCAAGACAGCAGTGAAATATGCAAATTCTCAACTGCGTCTTACATACACACAATTATTTACATATATTAGCCTTTACTAAAGTTCGAAGACCTTTTGAGTTGGTCTGATTGCATACACCAGTGATTTTGCTTGGTACGTCGCTACATTGTAAATGACAAACGAAGTATATTTGAGAGATGTCTCAAGGTTGAGGATCAAAAGAAATGCCAATAGTTAGCGGGATGATTTGTCCTTTTTGAAAAGTTCACTGATGTTGGTTGCTGAATCTGTCCTGAGTAATCCATTGTTAATTGCCAGTCACTGCGGTGCCTGATCTGAGGTGCCTCAGCATCTCCACTTCCCGTTCTGGAGATTCGATGGAATTTAGCATTGCTTTCATCTCTCTTTTATAAGGAACCTTCGGTGACATACAAGTCCTGGATCATCATGCAGATAAGATGAAAGATGGTTTTGCACCGCGCCGACTATGGTTGTGCCTATTCTTGTACGTTATTAAGGCCCATTAAGATTGTGGACAGTTCAGATACCACCACATTTTGACAACAGCAGACTGATGTCCACTTTCGTGCGATCCAAACCAGTGAGAGTGTGATCTCACCGGATCTGCCGGTAAAACGAATAGACTCTGCGTATATGCCCATTTTCTGGGCGGAATACCAAAGACAATTTTGACGGGCAGGATTTTTGATTTGGTCAGATTCATCACCGCAGCCATTCGACCGGCCACGAACAATGTAAAGAATATTTTGCTGTCGATGTTTTTGTAGAAAACTTATTTTGATCACCGAAAAACCAAGGATTGGTCTTTGCCCGACTGAAACTTGGACACTTGGAAAGCGCCATTACAAAAGCGGTTTTTGTCGACTAAAAATACGGCAAAGTGCCAATACCATGAAGAAACCCCAATTCCTAGCATCTTAGAACGTTTGCCTTACGTTCAACGTTAAATTTCGAGTTTCCACAAAGTATTCTCCAAAAGAAAACATATATATATATATACATAGTGCATCGTTCCTTTGCTCTTTGACCAGTTATATTTAATAGTTGAGTAAAGGACTGTACAGTTGGTTCATTCTTGTTATACATCACTAGTAGCACTAATCCAACCAGTCTGAACTGGGACGAACGGTTGGGTGTGGCACATCATGAAGACGAAGTTCGTTTAGTTGACGATCAACAGCTTTTTCAACATTAGCAGTTTATGGCCTAGCTCCTTTCCTCTTCACCAATTTTTCAGGGCACGGTTCGTCAAGCACCAGACAACAGACTCACAGGCATGGACAACTCTTCTAAAGAAGGCAACAAGGTAGCTAAGAACCTCACCGACTTTTGCCATTTGGGTGGTTTTCGTAACAGGAGATTTTCAAATCGTTTGTTCTACCAGGAAATCGCTTTCGTCGACTTCAAAGTTGATCCGCGTTTCTGGACTATCCGATAATTAATCCACTACTGTTATCAACGATTAAACATTGAATTCTTTCAAACTTAACTTCTGTATGCAGTTTTCATATGGATGGGTCTTTTTTCAGGACCACGCCGACTGGACAACGGACATTCGTCCAAGGTATTGTTTCTCTTCTGTGCTCAATTAACGCATACAACAGAAATCCTGGAGGGAAAATTGAAGTCCACACAGTCGCAGTACTCGATCTTGACTCGACCGCATATTACAACTGAATGCTTTCTAGACGAATGAATTACACTACTGGCGATCACTGGTAGTACACATCGCTCTGATCGATGTTGAATTTCATTCCCAATGATCCCTACTATGAGCTCCACAATATTTTTCGTGCACATTTGGCTGATCGAAGTCATCCATTTAATCTTCAGTTTGATAGTGCTGTTTTGCCGTAGGAGCGGCTAGGTCATGACTGCGTCTTATTGGCACCCTCGTTGATACAAATTACTATCACACACACTCAGTCATATACATATACACATACGCGCACACGAGCACCTGTCTAACGACTTTTGTACTACGGTCGACTCATCTCGACCAAACAGAATCATGTGCTTGGTCATTGACAGCCCGATGAGTAACTTTGTTCAAATAAAACTAAAATTTCCTGTTACCTTCCTGTCATCTATGTGCTCACCCTAACAATGGCTGCGGAGCGGTTCGCTTTCTTTACATTGGTTCATACTATTAAACGAGAAAACCTCGCAATGCCAGTGGGTCGTTCAGTCAGGAGTGAAAATTTAGTTTCTCACTAAGGTAGATTAAATTACGGGTGCAGCAATGTTAGTGTCGAAAAAGGAAAACCGAATTTCCGTTCAGTAATGTTAATAAGTAGCTCATTACTTAAGAACTGTTGAAGTCTTATGTAACGGTTTTTTTAATTTGTTGAGGCCCTTTTACAATGATTGTGTGTTGCTTACTTTCAAAAGTTCGTCTCCTTCTACCAAAGGATAAATACCACAAGAGTACAAGTTGCACTGGATTCCGTGCATATTAAATTCAGATAAGTTTATCGTAGATCAGATTTTCTTCTCACTATGACCGGTCGTGGGTCAGTTACCATATCAACCCCATCTAATGAGGCGTGCTCTTTGTAGTTCAGCCGGTGTAATAGCACGTCTCTGCATGCAAGCCAGATAATCTGTCTGTAATCTAGGTGGGCACCGGAGCACCATTAGAACATCTCTGATTTTTAGGTGATCGTCAAGACAACGTATTAATATCTGCCACGTTCTAATCATTAATTGAATCCGGGTTGGGTAACAGCTGTGAATTCATCTCCTAAACACAAGTGGAATGTGTGGTCTGTAGACCGTCGTACTAGTTCAACTGCTTAAGTGTTGGGGATGACCATCCCAGTTTAGCCCTCTTGTCGCATATCTACACGGCAAAGTACAGGATACAACGAGAGTACTGCACTGGTTGAATTTTCAGGTACTTTCACAACCGTATCCAGAGTTGTTATCAATTTTGATAATTTGAATACCAAACAAGGGGACAATTAAAACATCTTTTTTGTGTCCTGTCTACCAAATTGTGAGTAATTTTTTCGTTGAAATTGCTCCAAAAAGTGGTCAAATGATACTTTAGTTCTCGGTATGCAGTAAAGCCTTAACCAAAAATGCATTTCATCTGTTTTTTCAATCTCAAACTGCTTATAAATTGATGCCGTATTCTATTTATACCTAATTTGGACCGACTAAGATAGAGTAGACAAAAAGAGTACATTGTGAGAGCGGTGTAGATCTGAAAATCAGACATACGATGACCATGACCAATGTTTGGTCAAATTTCTAAACCTGCCAGTTCAGAAAAATGTGAGGCAAGTGAAGGGGATGTTTAAAAACTGGATATGTACATATGAGTTCTACAAAGTGCTGCGGACTATGGCCTTGATCAAAAAACGTGAAGAGAGACAAACGTGTCTGCATTCTGTTGGTATCTACTTGCCTTATTAAATCAGTAGAAGTTGAATAACAGATGAATCCATTAATCTGCTGCGTCCGCCGCATCACCGTTCTTCACACTGATATTGTTGGATTGAGTGCCACATTGATTTATTCACAAGCAGGTCCTCTTTGTCTCCATTCATGTTTAACCCCGAACCTAATTTACGGGAAGCATCTAACATTGGAGACATGGAATTCTGAGCAGAATGAAGATAGTCCGTAGCTCTCCGGGTGACCTTTCTTCCGAACCAAAATGTATAGAGTCCGCCTTTTATCTGACATGATGATGAACGTCGTTAATCGGTTCTCGAATCGCTTTGTCATCCGCGGCTCTTCGATCCCTGTCATGATGGTTCATATTCCAGAGAATAACAATTCAATATGTGGTGCGAGACGTTTTTTGTCTGTTCATTGCATTGAAAACGACTGGTAAGGCTGTCCTCGCACAATTGAAATCATATACCACTGTTAAGAATTCACTTAACGGCCTAATAGATGTCTTAAATGGAGTGGACTTCCCCATTTACATGAAAAGCAAGTCTTTAAATGGCAAAACAAAGTCGGTTAGTTCTGTTTCCCATGACTACCCATCGGCTTTAGACTTAGTACCCAGATCTCAGCTCTGCTGCACAAATTGCAATCATTTGGATGTCCACACCAAATGGCTGCATGGCAAGCAGACTATTTCACTGAAACAATAACAATGTACTATGATACTTGAGACACCGTTCGGTCCCCCACACAATAACTCCGGAGTACTCCAAGGTACCGTGTATCCTTTATGCTTATTTTCTACATACACTAGTGAAGTTATCAGCACCTCGCGAGCCCATATTTCACGATACTTAGACACAGTCATTCCGTGCAAATCCGTTTATGGTGATGTTTTCAGCAATTTTAAAGAGGACTTATCAAGTGCTGAACTTTTCTCCATTAGCTATATTCTTAACGTGAACCCGTTCAATCGCATGTAATGCATTTTTATTTATTTCTCAAACATCAAATACCGTGGATACCTTACCCGTTGATAATTGCTCTCTTTCTAGAGGAGACTGTCAAATATTTAGGAATTTCTAGCACATTTTGCTGTTTGTGGATTAGACTGGCTATCTTCCACACTTGTAAACCCCGACGGTTCCTGACCTCACAACCCATTAACTCAAAAATGTTCAAAATTATCCTCTCCCAGACGTTTTTAGCCATTCTTTTGTACAATTTTGGCCTTCTAAACCAATATATCGTGATAGTAGGTCATGGTTTTGTAATATTCAACAGAACTTTTCTTGTGCAGATGCTGACCTCTGTCCATTCACTATCATGTTAAATTGTCCTTTGAGTTTCTCCATAAGGCACTTAGAAAACACCAATCTCCTGCACTCTGGGACGCTTCTATTTGCTCTTACCCAAGACCTCGTGATATTTTCCCCGTTATCTCCTCTTGCTTATGAAAGTTTCGATCTTACGCGTTTAATTCGAGAACTAACATCGAAAGAGTGAATTCGACTCTAATAATGATGTGTAATTTTGCTCCTCTATTTTCTCTTCATTTCCTGTTTTTTACACTACTGCGAATGCATTCTGTAATAAGACTCAGCTGAATAGCCATGACAGTATAGTTTCGTAATTGCCAGTATCACTCATTAAACATGAATTAAGCATTGAGCCATGGGGTAGAAGGAGGTCGTTTGTATGTTGTATTAAGTCGTTACGAAACTGGTTTTTAATGTGACGAACAAACACTCACATCCGTGAGAGTAGAGGAATATGGAATAACCGCCTGTTTTTTATACGGCAAGAATGCATCTCAGATCGGAGTGCAAGTGTTCGGAGTGAATGATATTTCCTTACGATGGTATAATGTGAATTATGGTCAAGGGGATCATTGTGTACAAAGGTATTCGATAAACAATCAGATAAGAAGTGTGGTGATTGTTTGTACATATGTAAATACTTAGTTGTGTACCTAAGCGCTTACAGTTTCAAATAAGGAGCCATCGGTGAATAATGGCATCATATCAGAATACATCACGGTTTACCGGCAAGTGCTTTTTTTCAGAGGGCCGGCGCTTGCGAAGTACGGAGCGACAGACTTGCTGAATTTCCATGAGCAACTGAACTGTTCATTCGTAAGGTGAACATATGATTGTCAGAATTTGTGGTATGAAAACGTTATTTAAGTGGATGTTTTTGCCGATAAGATATTGTTTGCTACTTTGGTCGGTAAGACGTTTGATTCTAAGCATAAAGTTTGAATGATGTACATAGAAAATCCAAAAAAATGATGAACCATTGGATGAGCTCCGTCGTTTTTATCTTTTTTTACTTCCTTTATTAATAGGATAACAATTTACATCGTTTTTCAGGAAGGGGCGCGGTCAACGTAGGGCTGCAAAGTGGGAAGGTTGACCGGCTGCGGGAGGATTCGAACCCGCGACCCTCACATCCAAACGCCGCGACCTTGCCCGCTTGGCCACCGCCTAACTCCCATGCTTATCAAAAAGATCTTTGTCGGCGGAAGTGATAATGGCCGAACTTTTCATTTACCGACGGTTATTTCTTCAAGGCAGCTTAATATTGAATGTCTTTAGAATAGCGTTTAGCGAACTATTTGTCGATGTTTCAATCTCTGTGCTTGTACATTGGTGTCAGTTTTCGGACCAAAACCGGCGAGGCTCCTATCTGTTTACATCACGCTTGCTTGTGATGATGAGTCCTCTGAGACGAGCGCTGTATACGGACACTATGGATAATTGATGTGAGTGCCGCTCAAATACAGAAAATCTCTATCAGATCTATTCAGTTAATACTTTCCGAGTGGACTCCAGTGACCATTCACTTCATCACTGGCCAACAAAGCGACAAGCGAAACGTCGTAACGATGAAAAAGAAACTCGCAAAGTGCTCCATAATAATAACTGCAAGGCATAAGCTGACTGTAGTAAACCGTTGACAAAAGACGAAGGGAAAGGAGAACACTTAATTTCCATCGGAATTGCCTAAAGAACAAGTATGTTTGAGGTATTCAAATGAAATCCTGACAACTACCGCGTCCGTGTAGGTTTCTGAATGGACGATGTTACAATGCTATCCTGCAAGAGCTAAAACAGTTAAAATACAGCTCCGAAGCAACTGCATTTGCAAAATCAGGTGTACACAGCAAACTAGTTTGAAAAGGGAACAGGTAAAGTTCACTGTCGCAGAAGATTAAAGGAAATGAAAATCCCGACCGGTCAGTGAAACTTTACTTTTGCATATCATCCACTACCTCATGGCAACTCAATAGACTGAGAATATCGACACGTTCCAACTGAGCTTACAAACCTAAACTGGGTGCTGGTATGATCAGTCTGTTGATTGCATTGTCTACTGTATGTAGTAACCAAGTTGATGATGTAGCGAACGTACACTTGAACAGCGCTAACAAAGGTTCATCTAAAACTACTCACCACCAAAGACAAGCGTGATGTAGACAGACTCTAACGTAAATGCAGACACAAACAAACAAACAAGGATGGTGGGCTAGCGACAGTTTTTTGTGGTATCGGTAGTCTGATGGCCAAATGCGTCTGTTTAAGAGCCGCCCGTCACAGCCCTGAGTAAAGTGCTAGTGGCTATTGTAAGTGGAGTCGCATTCGAATGAAAGAAAAAATTTTTAGAGGAGTACGCAACCTGTTTCGCTTTTATTGACGCCATTCAGTTGCATACACTCGGTACTTTGCTGGCCAGTCTTTCCCACACTCCGATATTGATTTTAGCAATAGAACCTTATTTGAATCACTAGACGCGTATATAGATGATGAATCCGTTTCTGACCCACAACGATGATGTGTAGACATTTTTCGTCCGTTAGTCGAGTATAACTTTCAAAACAGGAAGCATTTCCTTCTTATTTCGAATACATCAAAAAACATTTAGCTGGTTCAAAGGTTCGATACGAATTTTGTGCATGTCGAAAAGACCAATAGTGACCATGCCTGGATTTTCTGTCACTAGTTTTATCGTGAAACCGTTTAGGGTGCACCACATAGAAAAAGTATAAGGTTTATACATTTCTTCATGCCACAACGTGCGTTCATTTGTGCTTTACCCATCGATAATGAACGGTTATTGAATTTGTGTCGCGTGGCTGTCATTATTACAGGTCATAGGCAAATAAAACCATCAGTTGCTCATAGGGTGCTGTATCTTTAATCCGACGCGAAGACGGAGCTGCAGAAATCGCATGTGGTATTCCCTGTGACCTTTTCATCACCTTGACTCGCATAAATTCCTTCAGGTCCGTTTGAACACCTTACAACACTTGATAGGAGGAAACCATTTCACGCTATGGTGATTTCAGAAAATGCTAGTCGTTTAATATGACAGCCCAATTTTTCGTATGTAGGCGACAAATTCATGCATCCAGTCTTGTTGTGATGTTATTTATTGTCAGTACTATAAAACTGAATGTTGTTTAAAAGATTATTTTCAGTTATTTCACTGCAGCTTGACAAGAATGTAGGCCACTCAACTTACAAAACTCTGTCATGCAATGCAGTACAACTTGCCTCAGATCCACCCTAACTATTTCGGGTTATTCAAATTATCCATTACTACCCTTACACAGTGATAAATAATCCAGTTGACTGCGCTATATGGCTCTTAATTTGTGGCCCTATGCCCTGAACATTTGACGGTAGACTGTCAAAATTTGACACAACACTACGAAACTGCCGAGTTTGACCCAAGAACAACGGAAGTTCTGTAGTCGGCGTATTGCTCATCCTAAAGTATCCGATTTGTAACTTTATTGGATTGGGCTGCACTTGGCAACCGAAGCACCGGATCACTGGCAATGCAATTTTGATAAATAGATGTTTTATGTGATTTTTGATGCCCAATTATTCTCCCAGTTCCTGGGTTGAAATCAACGTTTCACGATGATGGCGTTTGTTTTTCCAGAAAACTTAGTCAACGATTCCAAAGTTGCCAGAGAAAATATTTCAGACTTTCTATTTAGAACGTCTAATACAACAGTTCTGTCAACGTAGTCCTTTAATATTTTAAATATGAATCGTACTTAGACATTTTTTTCATGTCTGATTTTTTTCACACAGCTCAGCCAGTGTGTTGTTTACTGGTTTATCACCATACTCTGGCCAGGAGCACTCGCTGTGCATTCTACTCTTAGCTGGTTTTACTAACCCACCCTTTTATCCATGGGTCTTCGAGAATTTCCAGAAATGCGGAGTAACTGTTAATGCCAAAATGATTTGTAGATTTTTGCTGTTTACTTATAAAATTCTAACTAGATTCACGGAATTTATCTATTAATTCTGTGATTCGGTAATTTATGGTTTAAAATGTTCACCATTGTCAATCTCTACGCTTCTAAGAACATATTAAACTTTTAAAACTAATCTGCCAAACACCCAGTTCGTCTTTTTTGTAGGTCTTCCGTCATCTGTCAATGGAATAGTGATTTTATCTAAACAAAGAAATCCTTCCTACTTTGTATGATAAAGTGAAATAACTGTCGATGTTATGTGTACCAAATGTGATATTAAGTAGTTATCTGTTCTGACTAAGAGTCACCTGCAATTTCCTAACGGCGGTGCCGAGTTTAGTGCAATATGTGTATACGTATGCTCTCTTGGCCTAGCTTGGAAAATTGATGCCAAATTCGAATAGATAGCTTTAACAACACTTGCCTGCATATACGAATACTCGCAGCTGATCAAAACCAGTTCTGGAACAATTCATTGCCCAGGCTTAATTGATAAATTACCATCGGAAACCGTAAAAGCTTTTTACAGCGTCCCTATCTGGTTTGCTATAAATTATTGTTTACCATCCGCTCCACCCTATTCGGTTTATAGTATTTCCTGCATCTGAAAACTTAGTGGATGGAGTTTAAATGAGGTGGTCGCAAGGAAATCGAAATTTACTTTATTCATTGCACACGATGCAGTGGATTTTGAGAATACTATTGATTTTCATTCCACAAAACTCAGATTTGAGACTAACTAAGACCCAAAATGTGATCAATCCCACTTACTTATACTCTGGATCGAGGCCCACTTGATACCTTCAGTTGTTGCAAAAACAATCGTGCAGTACTGACGTATTCCTCAGCTGCAACGCAGTCTTTCAGTGCCGGTGACTGTCGATTTTCTCGTTTCTTTCGAGAAAAACGAATAAACAACTTTAATCATTTATGCCGGGTTAAATGGTAGTGAACGACAATAATATTAATATTAATTCCATCCTGTCAACGACATTTACTCTAGACGCATAGAAACTTTAATTCAACAGTTCACCTCGAATTAACGCACCTCCTCAGTAGCTGTTCTGATCCTATGTTGATTGTGGGTGTAGATACAAAAACTCCGTTAGTAGTGTAAATGTGAATTATTTCATTGGTTTGAGGAAGCTCGTAGTACCATTTACCTTCCAAATAAAACAATTATTATCATCAATATTTCCTAAATGACGTGCTTTGTTGCTCAACTTTGACTTTGTGATGTTTGTTTATTTGCGTCTATTTTTACCGCACTATACCTGTATGTTTTTACTTAAGCTAATATTGCTGACAGCTTTCGCGTCTTGTTTATGGCTTGGCACGCAAGCTGCGTCACACCATTATGTCTATTATAGTGTTGCGGCTAATTAGGTCTCACCCCACATGCAGTACAACTTTTGCATCTTGTCTTCTACCCGAGTGTGATGACTATTCACAAACTAGCTATTTATTCCTTTCTTTAAATGCTAATAATTTCAGTAAGATGTGCAAATATACGAATTCGATCCGTATTCTGACTCCAGCTGGTCAGTTTCTTTTTCAACACTTGGTCATTTCTAACCACAAAAGCTAAATCACAATTCAGAAGTGGGTCTTTATTATCTTATATACTGAAGTGATTCTTCAACCTACCTTTCAAAACCCGATAGAAGGTAAATTTAGAATAGTATTCCGCACATTGCTTTTTGGTTTATCAGTATAAATCTGATTCAGGAGTATATATATTGTTTAGGTGGTCAAAATCAGTCGCTGCAGGGAAAGGTTTCAGTGTGATTGGATAGAACGATACGCTAGGAGATCGGACGTCCTTGCTGTGGTTTATCTCAAACTTTTCAGAAAATGTTTTTCCATCAAAAGCGGAGAATGGTTTTAGTCTTTTCGAGGCTTTCATGATCGCCGTGCTTGACATTTGGGTCCCAAGCGTTTCATCACTAGGCAAGGTGCCAGCATCGGTGAGTTTGTCGACACAGTGATGGTTTAGCCCTGGCTAGTAACGAAACGTGTATCATCACCACGCCTAGCTCAGGGAGAACAAGACCCCGAGTTACAAAACAGAGCAGCATTTAAAACCATTAAAAGAGTTTTATCTACTAGTAAAGCCTTGAAAAAATCAGATGTGCCCAATGTCTGTTGCATATTTGCTGAACTTCCTAAACACTCCAAACAGTGGGTATATTTAAAAAACTTTGTATTTGCCCTATAAGCTTGACCACTTGCACTCGTTCACATCTCTTTATTAGTTGCTGTTTTATCAATGCCAGGAATGTTTCTTCAGAGAATTTTTAAACGATATTCCTCTGAAAATCAAAAACATTTGCAAACTGTTAGACAATTCCAGTTTTCAATAACGCCATTCTGCGATGTGTTGATAGTTCACGAAATAATATAAATCAACAGATCAACATGTAAATAACGAAGGAAGATAAAACTTATTTCTTGTTCTGTACATGATGCACTGATTCATTTTACTATATCAATTTTCCACCACAAATGCAAAGTAAGCCATGTAAGATCTAGTGGTCATCTGTCCGCGCCGTAAGTTGTAGAAAGCCGCCAGAATCGATCAGCAGAAACGAGGTGGTTATCGCTTTGGGGTGATTTGTATTGCTCCTTTCCTGTGTTCACCGGTTTTATTGACATCCCCGGCATATTTTGGGATGCGGCACTATGAAATTTTGGTATCACATTGGCATTTAAATTGTGGTTTTCAGATTCACTGACTGCTGATGGTACCCCATAGGTTTCCGGACGAGCTAGTCGACAGTGGGCATTGTTTTGTTTTGTTGGCCGATTTGGACAGTTAGATGAATCAGCCGAATCTAACGTACATCCAATGTTAACGATAGAATACGAAGGGCGTACCTGTTGTGCGCAGGTCAAGGGACACTGCGAATTTGGTGGCATTCTTGATGTCAGAAGTGCTGTCTTGTGAGTATTGATACCAGGAAGTGCAATATCTGTTGATAAGGAGGCTAATTTTGTTCCTGGAGGGCTGGTTACCGGTAGTATACTGCCGTTGACCACGTTTTGAAGTTCTTGCTCTGCATAAAATGCATTTGCTCGTTCTCTCTCTTCTGCTGTAACTGAAATGCCGTCAATACTGGTTATTCTCGGAGAACCGTGGACCAAAATTAGCCTATGAAGCTGTTTTGCGGTCAGGGGATTGTCCACCAACGAGATTTCAATCAGATTTTTTTGTGCCAGTGCGAAGTTTTCCAGATCACCTAGGTTGCACAGTCGATTACCCCCAACAAACAGTCGTTTTAAACTTTCCACTCTGCAAAGTGATTGGAGATCTTTTAGCCGGTTGTTTTCTAAGTGGATTTCTTGCAGTGACCAGTTGTAGAAAAAGGAAACCTCGCCAACTTCTTTAATACGATTTCCGTCCAGGACTAGTTCTCGCAGTTGATGTAAACCTTCCAATCCTGTGACATTCACAATTTCATTGTGTTGCAGAAATAGTGATCTTAAGGCCGGCATGCGATGAAAGTGAAATGGAGCAAGGGACGAAATTTGATTTTTTGCCAAATGAACGACTTGCAAATAGGGGAAAATTGCCTGGGTTGATTTGTAAAGTGCTAGGTACTGTAAATCAATTGAATCATTTGGTTTACATTGTGTTGATTCCGCAAGAATCTGGATATTTTTTGGGAACAGACTCTCTATAGAATTTTCGTTCAAACACAACACCCTAAGCTCCGGAAGAAACAAAAGCCCTCCAAAAGAGGTCAACTGGTTTTTTTCAAGGTTTACGCTTTGTAACCTTCGAAAACTATCTGGAGATAAATAGTCCACAATTTTTAAACCCATGTTTGGCATATCCATCTGCGTTATATTAGAGAACTGATCCGTCTCAAGCTTTTCCATCAACAGCTCATGTGACAGGTGCCCTCCCAGCAATTCTCTTGATTGAGCTATCTCGGCCGTCCTAATTTCGCTGCCGTCAAGCGACTTTAGACTTCTAAGATGATGAATAATCCTCAGGCGGTAGTTTTCTAATTTCTGGGTAATGGGATTCCCATTTAAATCAATCACCGCTAGATGTGTTAATGTTTTGATCTGCAGTATTGATTTCAATTCTGATATTTGGTTATTTCCAATATACAATTCCCTCAGTCCCTTGCAAAGATGTATTCCACTAAGTCGAAAAATACTGTTGCTTCTGAGGCTCATTATCTGAAGCGACTGGAAATCTCCTTCTTTGATAGAAGATAGAGATTTTATCAAATTGTTTCCAAGTAATAGACGTCTTAGCCTCTTCAGACGTTCTAGATCGTCTATGGTTGAAATGAAATTGCTCTCCGCTGACACTTCCTCCAAATTTGTGCACTGCGAAATGCCTTTTAAAGATTTCAAGTGGTTACAATCCAGGTTAATGTATCTCACACTTGTTAATCTCTCAATATTTTCCAACGTTTGAATATTACAGCCATGAAGGCACAGTGACGTGATGCTGCTCCAGCTGTTACGTTTTGCGGTTCGGCAACTTAGCTTTGTCCAAGTGGATATATATTTTGCTACTGACCCAATTGACAAAAAGCAGTATTCTTTTACTGGAATAGATGTTGCCAAATTCTCGTTTAATATTAAACCGGCATCTATTTTTGAGTGCAACATCATTCTTCTTCCTTCCGCTCGTTCATCATCTGTCACTTCTTGGTTGTCTATGTTTTTAATTTCCGGTAGCATCGCGGCGGCTAAGAAGCGAACGTTTTCCGGTCTTTTCCACGGATTAAAGCGCCACTTTATTTCTCGAAGTTTCTGAAACGATGCCTGAAGAGCCTCCAAATCTTCCAGAGCATTGCTTAATGCATTATGTCTCACATCAAAGCTTAAAAGTTTTTGTGAGACGGGAATTGATTTGAGTGAACTCAGCCTGTTAAAACTGAAGTCGATGAACAGAAGGTTGGTTCCAACAAATGTCGGAATTTTCTGGAGATTGCAGTGCGTCAGTCTCAATTGAGTCAAGTCTTTGAATCTTTGTAAATTCAAATTTCTCGGACATTTAAAGTCAGTGATAGTAAGAGATGGATTTTCTGTGCTTCCGTGAGTTTTGCTGTCGTAAAACAAGTCCAGTGTACTATCTGAAACCTCTGCAATATTAGGACGAAAAAGGCGGCTCGGAAGTTTTTTAAGGAGAACT
Source organism: Fasciolopsis buskii (assembly GCA_008360955.1). Lineage (NCBI taxonomy): Eukaryota > Metazoa > Platyhelminthes > Trematoda > Plagiorchiida > Fasciolidae > Fasciolopsis > Fasciolopsis buskii. The sequence goes on from LUCM01006288.1 coordinate 93,770, forward strand.
GAATCCATTCTGATATCTTCTTCAAGCATTGGAAAGTCTAACTTTGGGTTGGGAGAAACTAAAATCTGGTAAAATGGAGAAGTGACTTCATGTTTCGTTAAGTATTCCAGTTCAACAATGAATTCTGGTAGGAGACAATTTTCTTCGTAGAAGGAAAAACTTTTGTTAACAACTTTACAGGAACATCCGTTTTCTGCACACTTAAATTTATTTGATAATTTCGTTCCACTATTGCACTGATCACTTTCTGTCATCGTCTTAAAGTCGGTACCAAATGCTGTAAGTGCTCGTAGAAGCAAAATTGTGGCGAATCTTGCTGGCGTCCAATATTTGTTCCTGGAACAACTCTTCAACAAATCTCCCAAGTTTTCTTCATCTGCTAAACTGAGGCTATTGCTGAGGACCGCTCCTTGGATAGGAAGCTTTATTCCTGACTTTAGCAATTCCGGAAAATATTTAGTCTTGTCTTGATTTCTGGGACACACAAGTAAAAGGTACTCTTGGCCACAGTCTGAAGCGTTGGGAATATTGTTTTCCTCTGGTTTTGCGGCTAACTCTTCGGGCTCTGTGCGGTGTTTTTCATGGCCATAGAACTTTTGGTTTAAAAGTTTATTATTGACTTTGTAAACGTTGTGAATTCTTATCCCAGAAATTGATATGGCATAGAGATGATGTATACAAAATCTTGAAGCTATCAACTCGCTGCATCGATGGAACCACTCGTCATTCGTTGTACCTTGAATAAATTCAAAATAGCCACATAAATCTAATTCCAGCTGGAGAAGGTTATATTTCAAGTCCGTGTGCTGTGCTAAAATGCAGGATGCAAAGTTCAGTTCTTCTTGATATTTTTCAATCATATACTCCCAAAATGTTATTCTTGTCTGAATTTCGTTGATGTATTGTGTGACTTGCGCGCTCTCGCCGATTTCAATACTTTGTTCAACTTTACCTTTGAGTCCTCTGCGTGTCTGAAGGGACTTCATTGCCTTATCCAGTAGGTGGATTTGTGTTAGCACTTTTGTTTCCACGGCTCTGTAACGATCCTTCAGCAGTTTCTGACGAACATCTCGGACGCTAAGAACGCACTGTGCTCCAGTCGCGTAAAATCCTTGTTTAGCATTCATAACTGCTCTTACTGCCTGCCGCAACTCGGGCAGATCCAAGTTGACATTATCGAGTACTTTTAGCTTTGGTAAGTAATGCATAAGTAAAAGAGGAAGGTTAGGATTTGTGCAAATTGGGTTTTGTTTGAAGCCACACTCGTTAATAGATAACGAGCTGAGAAGTGGAAGCTGACTTAGATGGACTATTTCCTTGAAGTCCTCAATAATATTCCCGGATATATACAGATCGGTAAGTTTCACATTATTCTCCAAGAAATTTCCAAGATTTCGAATACGATTGTCAGAAACATTCAAAATTTTGAGATTCACAAGATTGGAAAGACCATCCATCGAATTTATCCAGTTTTCATTCAGCCAAAGCACTGAAATTTTCAATAAGTTTTCAAGATTTTCTATTTTGGTTATGTTATTTCCATAAAGATAAAGTTCTTCAAGCAGCTTCAGGCATTCGATATTTTCGATTTTGAAAATTTCACATTCACAAATCCACAATTTACGAAGATTGCGACAGCCTTTCATGTTAACAATTCGCCGAACAGGTTGAGAGATTATTACCAATTCGGTGAGGTTCACGAATTTCTCAAGCCATGGTAAATCACTTATTCCAGAAAATAATGCATATAACACACAAAATTCACCATAATTTTGATCCTCATTGCCGCATTCTACTCCATTTTGGGTGCATATTTCTTGGAATAGTGGTCCGGAATAACAATCCATTTCTTGGAATGACTCAATGTTTCTTTTGCAAAAGGAAATTCATTCCGAAGCCCAACATACTAGTAGCACGTTTCTAACACTTTGAAAGAAGCGGCGCTACGACAACTAAAGTAACGGACGTGCGTTAGTATATTGTACGGGACCGAGGCAGAGTCTGCTTTATCTTGAGTCTTGTGTCGTCCCTTTATCTTAGATCTCTCCTCGGTTAGTTCCATCGGTCTGGACCGCACCACAAGTTAGGGGTGAAGTGCTTAACCCACGGCAGTGGTTAGAATCGGTTATTACATGAACGTCCATCAAACACTAGTAAGGTTTCAGGACTGCCACAATGCTACTACGCCTTCGAATTTTATCTTCCGCAATGATTCCGTTCAGCTGAAATGGGGAAACCTGGGCTCGCATAGAAGTATTTGGATGCGAAGAAGGAATTACGTGGTCAAGGAATGGTTATTTGGGTGAGTACAGCCCGCACGGGGTACGCGGTACTTAAAGGGTAAAGAATTTAAAAAAACCTATTTTTTGATAGTTTTTCTCTCCTTCTATTCTTCGTAAAAAGGCTGCAAGCAGTGTGATATGTACCGCCTGCATTAGTTTGGTTGGGCAAGCGACGATACTATTTGACAAACTTGCCCGTCTTCTACCCTCTGAATTTTATTGACGGATGTTCCACGTCAGAGGTGTGCATTTGGGCAAGGAAATAACTTAGAGACTTTTTCGGACGGCCTTTCAGAGTGGCCTGAAATCTGAATGACGGAGTAGTGCTCGAGGATTCGTTTTCGGGATGTCGATCTAGTCATAGATGCCAAAGGTAACTTGTCTTGGCAGGAATTTTCGATAAACTTCGGCGAACTATGTAGCACAACGCCTCCTCGAGGCCTTTTTTCAAAAGTCCTAAAATAGGAAGAAGAATCGGATGCATCTCCAGGCTCATCGGAAGGGGGCTACTGAACCGTAGTGTACTCTCAGTTCGGCAGAGGGGACGGCAGTTATGGCGTCAAAATATACCTTTCCAAGGAAATAGTCCCACCTGTGACGTCAGTACCGATCCCACTTCCGGCGTCAAACGCTGTAGCTTTGACGGTGAACATGGTGTGGTCTGCAAAAAGGTGTTCCATATCCATCCACTAGACTGCAGCACTTTGGCGAAATCAACGATAGTGATCCATTACATCCAGAACGTTAAGATTCGTTTTGTCACTTGTCGCAGACGCGCTTCCACCCGAACTCGAGGGAACACAGGTAAAATAGTAGGAGCAAGTTGAATATGTTCATTACTCAAGTGAGCCATGCTCTGCTGTGGCAACGAAACATGTAAAAATGGCCAGAATTTGTTTGGCTAATAAGCAGCCCCAGCAACCAACTCCAGCCGGCGCTGGAAACAAGAGTATTTTCAGGCAATAATCCTTCCTGTCTAAGCTCTACAGGCAATCGCCGTGTACCCTCTTGTATGGGGCTCCGCTTTGCTGATAAGCTTCAAATGGTAGCTTCCAGCGAGGAACTGTGTCCTACCGTTCGATGGCATGCGCACCACTACCGTGATCCCAGAAGAGCTGTGGTCCGCAGATTGCCACAATCCGAGATCCCCGGTGTAAATCCACGGGGCAACAGTGTAAGATGATTGATACCAAGCGAAAGTTTGAGCGATGCTTGGCGAACAATGTAACACAAAACCAAATGAAAGCGAGTCCGAAATTCTCCGGCGTCATTCGGAAGAAATTAATTAATCAACATAATTGAACCTCGATAGTGTTTCTTTTGGGCCCTATTACTTTGATTTTCAACAGCAAATTACGCAAACGACAAGGAGCGTCCACAATGTTAAACTCACGCTCTTGCTAATGGCAAGAGTCCAGGCTGCGTTGACGATACAGCAAAGTTAATGCACTCTACAACAAATGGGAGTAGTTCCAGAGGAGGCAGATGGCAATTAGCAGATAATACTTAAGGCGGGAGTTGTTAACGGTTGATTCCAATTTATCTTCGAGAACGCTTACAGAGACTGACCATTTGATAGTTTACGCATGGGTATCTGACTCCTGAACAGTTGCAGTCCTTAGAGTCCCACCTCATTCGAATGCTACAATCCGTGGTGTTTTGTGTGCATCTACGCGGCAGCGATGACAGAGGATCCGTGTGGATGGTCGAAAGCTTAACGGGTTGATCTCATACTCGTCTCGGCCCTGGTACGAGTGTGGTGTACATTGGCCGACTCTCATCTAAGGTTTGATGCAGCATCAGTCTACTGATCTTCCTTTGCGCCATACGCATGCAGTGGTGGAAAACCACTTTTCATACACCACACAAAAGCGATGTTGAATCTTTAGCTGAAAAACGGCGAAAAAGAGCGACTGGAGTTTGTGAGCAATGTCGAAGTTGAATGTCCACAATGAGAAGATAGCTAATGGCTCCGCTTCCGAAATACAGGGTGACACTTGGCTGAGAGACTTTCAGCAACACCGGAATCAAACATTTTGGTCCACCGTGAGTAAGATGCGGGAAACTGGCAGAAAAAAATCGGGATGTTCGATGACCTGAACTCTCAAGAAATGCGCTTTGAAGATGCATACTCGATGAGCACGAATGCGTTCTTGCTTTCGCTGCAGAGGTTCAAAACCACCCAAGGCCTGCCGGCTAACATAAACTGATAATTGCCCACAATTTTTTGGAGCCAAGTGAGATTGGGATCAAGGTTTGAAGCATGACATGCTGAAAGGTACAACTGGGACATTAGGCATTAAGAGGCTGCTGAACCCAGTACGCTAATCGCCGAGCTAAAACATGGAAAGACTTGATGAGGTATGTTCGAGGAATGATGCTCTAATTGATTAATCAGCAAACATTTGTCGGCAAAACTTAGTGTAAGGCGTTTATTAAAGGGGAAGAAACGCTAAATGGCCATTCACTAGTAACGGCGCATTCACGTGACATCACAAATTTGGCACCGACTTCTAACGATCTTTCGCCATTGAGGCTCAGAAAAGCTTCGTGGAACCCGTCAGATTTTGCGCCATTTATCTTGCTGGGGGAGAAGGTGGCTGCCATTATAAATACCTACTCAAAAAGCCCGATGGAATTAGATGTATGGCAAAAAGTCATTAAAGGCAGGGAACGCTGTTAGTACCTGACAAACGCGTCTATGTCAGCTCATGGCGGCTCATTTTCGTGAAACAAGGGATTACCCGATCCGACGAACTTTCAAGAACGACAAGGGAAATCCTGTCTCACGACTGCGTCGCACAGGTCTCATGTGGTGAGGAATGAGCGAATGATACGATCGTTTTCGTGATCGGACGGTAAGGGAATTTTACGGGCCAAAAGTGAATAAAGTTGTGACTCCGCATTCGTATGTGCACATTCTATTTCCATTTACTGTGCCATGCAAAATGAAGTGATTGCAGTATGCCATTTATGAAACTGACTGCGGTTATTGCTTCTCCATGAATTTTATAGGTGAATCGAAATAATTTCATAACTAAGTCTTGCAGCCCGAAGCTTGGGTTGGTACCTTTATTCCACGGCCGTGAAATCCCACACCAGGACAGTTAATCACGTACCCATCGCAATACTTTAGCTCCTCCGAGGCACTCCCTCAGCCAACATCCAAAACACCGCATGTTCATCTCTAGAGACCATAAAACACCTCCTCCCTTGTTTATATTTTAGACAACTTTATTCTGGTGGTCCTAGCAAACATCGAGCAACGACTGCGAACTCCATGAAAAAGAATTCAATTCAGTGGACTTGCAAGCCTTCTAACAAATGTCGAAAAGACAGTTCATTAACAGAAGAGATTACGTAGGCAAAGATATATTCGTGGACTAATCTCTGATCTCTCTGATCTGCTTGATTCAGACTAGTTTTGATGGGCGTTGTAACTCATGGCCAAGGAAGAACCTCCGGAAAAGCTTTTAGATCAGGATTCATGAAGTCACCGCCATGAAAATTCAGTTATTTATCTAATGCACGTTTTTTGTTTGTCTGAAACTTTGATTGTTCGGCATCATCGCACATTTTTGACACTCAATTTTTGATACCCGCATGAGCTAGGTTTGTGTTTTTATGCATTAACATCGGCCCGGTTTGAGTTCTTGTGATCTTAAATTTTTCCCCCATTGCACTTTTATTTTGATTTATCCTACAATCAACTATCTTGGAATGTGCGAATCAGCCATGTTTTGAATTTCGATTCGACTTTGCCTGCGCCAACTCAAACGTGCTTACACTGGGCAACCACTTAGTTGCGGTTCTCAGTGCGGCAGGAAACTAAAATTGACCTCCAGGTAGTTGTTTAATTTTTGCCATAAAAATGTCTCGGAAGATTGCTGTTACTTCCTGTAGCGGTCCGTTCTATTACAATACGTTGCGGGAACAGAAACGCTGCTCACAAAGGTTCGGGAGCAAATCCTGATTGGCTTTTTGCAGCCCTTATTTACAACTATCAAGTTTATGTTGGGGGAAGAGTCGTTCCTTCAAACCTGACGTGACGGTGTTGAGCATGAAAAACGGATTACCTCTGGTTCGACTTGTCTTAGTTTAACGAAAAATGAGCCTACGTTCGTTGGTCCAGTCCACGCACAACTTAGCCATCTTATTTCACCCTAGGACGAAGAAAAGCTGACAGCTGGAAATTATATTTTTTCTTGTAAATTGCGGGGGAACTTTGCTCTATTAAATTAGATTTCAGATACGAGTATGTGCTTGCTGTATTTTGATGTGAATAAATTGAAACTACGCTGAGTAACCCTAATCTAAATACCTTTTGAGGCCCTGACTTTTGAATGAGAACTGTCTGCACCGATCCAGCAAATCTGGTCCGGAAATCTACCAAATGGAGCGCTTATATATTCGTCGTCATTTAATAGCATGCTCCAATCGGTGAATAAACGTTAAACTCGCCGTCGACTGCGCCCTTCTGGCTTCAAAGTCATAGTTAGTCATCTCATCAGATTTCTTTCATATGTTGGTTACGCAGTCATCTGGTAAATTAATTACATAGAACAGAGTCAAGGTAGGCTGATAACTGAGCATTGTGGTACAGCAACGTGAATTGGTGCAGTCTTCAACGCTAGGGTGTAACCGTGTACCTTGAACATGCAGCAGGACAATTAAAAGTAAATTATCATGTGTATCTGACCGATTATACCACATTGTTTTAATATAAAGAAAACAACCTGAAGCATTCTGCCAAGTGTCTTCGCAAGGAACTCAAGGGCCTATGTCGGACTGTTTATCAGGGAAAGTATATTGGTCGTGCAAGATCAGTCCTGGAAGAATAAATGCAAAAATGATATAAGGGTAAAACCGGGGTATACGGGATTGGCCGGTCGTACTGAAGATCGAAAGACAATGTTTTATGAAGGGTTCGGCAACCCGTCTTGGGAAGTTGCCATGAAGCATCAAGCAAAGGCCAGTGCAACAAATCACCTGGTCTTTTTATGCGACGCGAATGCCCCCAAAAGATGCCTACCATTCTTTGTTCGAAATAGGGGTTTCTTCTGTTGTCATTAAAAGTGCGCTTGGTTTGGTGATTTGTGCAGTTTTTGGATGAGATTGATGGGATCGTGATCTTCTGGTTTGGGCCATACATGCGGTAACAAACCTACCCTAGCAGACGTCTAAAAGACCGTTGAAACGAGAGTCTGTCCGTTATCCTTCGGAGGCCCTTGGGTACGTGGGGTGATCCAGCGGTCAAAATTATCCGCTTGGCTTCCCTGGCAAAGCTTGAATGTCTTCTCATGAATCAAGACCTAACAACCCTCTTCACGTATGTTAAATTATTCTTTGAAAGCTAGGTCGCTTAAGGTATTGTGCCAGCTTGCTCTCCGTATTGGATACTTTCCACCAAATCAAAAGGGGGACTAAACTGCTCACGTTTATCAACTGGTGTAAGCGTTATGCCCTTGCTGTATTTGGTCAACAGGCTCAAGTAATAGCCATATGGTCTTCGCAGGAGGACTTTTGTGCCGAATACCTTTCAGCAATGAGGATTATGAGGGGCCTGCTGAACTAGCCTCCTGAGGGCCGCTATGTGCGGTCCACTGCAGACCTTTTCGTATCACTCGCGATAGTCGGGTGGGAGACGGGATGGTTATCATTCAAGTAACCTATCGTGCTAAACAGGGCCTTTGCGTCTGACTTTTGAGATTTGGAGAGCCGTTGACCAGGATATGCTGCCTCCCAGACGTGTGCAGCTTTGGACATGCCAACGCAGTCATTTCTACTGCGACGACTTTGTTGACGATGAAAGCAAGGAGAACCCTGTGATATAGTTCTCAGCTCAGCCCGCATGTTGTATTTCCGGGCCACATCCTATTGATCCGCACCCCTCTATCTGCGTATCGCAGTCAGCATATTGCGAAATTGGCTGATTCTCAGTAGTAGCTGCTGACTGAAGATTTGCGTTTGTTGCCTGCTACCTTTTTTCAAACATCTCGCAGTGAACACTGCGGCAATGTACGTAGATGCTGTGTACAAGGCGTTCTACATGTATAGATCTGAGATATTTTGGGTTGGCTAACCGAAATAAAATAGACTGTTCCCACGAAAGTGTTGGCCTAATGCAAAACTACCCAAGGAGCTGCCTGATTCATGAATTTTTGAAAGAGAAATCTGCTGTCAACAGCTGCTTTTCGGCGAGTACTTACCCTTGGAGCGGTTACCGGAAGGCAGCAAACAACCACATTGCTTATATTCTACCTAAATGAATTTCCCGCCGATTTTAAAAAGTACCCAGCATACGGGGTCTTTATATGCATTTCGCTGTTACGGTAATGGGTTGCCTTGGTCCTTTTTGGATTAATGGAGGCAGCCGATAATAGCAACTGGCTCTGCGAAATCTCACATGCACCGGGCGAGCAGATTCAGAGAATCGTATTGCAACGCAAGCATTTACTGGTTTGTAGGCAGCTTTCACGGGACCTAATCCGGTGTTAGCCATTGCAGAGTCACCGTCAATTTGGATTCAGCAATGATTTTGGTGAAACATTTGAACATCTAAATCTTTCGTGGTGAAGCTGGCGGTCTCCAAGATCCCTGCCACTTCCGAGCTTCCAACTTTTATGGTTGGTGTAAATGACTTCAGGTTTGCAAGGGCTCCTTTTTCGAAAAAAATGCAAATAGTTGTAAAAGCAGCCCGAAATGTTTACTGAACCTGCGAGAACTTAAAGCGTAATACCACACGATCAGCGCACTACTGATTTACGTTACTGGTTTTTGTAAAATGACTCTAGAAAATAGCCCGGTCGGTGCATTATTCTGCCGGTTGCATTTTCACAGCTGAAACGATATTACTTTGCTTAAAGTTGGGTACAACCCGATGCAACTTTTCTCTTGCATGGTTCTCATTTAGGCACTCGGCTTGCTGAAGCTTATTTATTTATACGTTCCTTGAGGGTATGGGCATCCAGTATCGCATAGAAGATTACATCTGAGCTGCGGCACTTCAGAAGTTGCGACCTAACTCTGCAGGATGAAGGACAACATTACAACTGAAATGTAAAAGTTAGTTAAGAATGGAAAAATAAGAAGGGCGGTGGTTGAACAACTGCACCGTAAAAATTTAAGCGTTCGAAATTTCAAGCTGCCGCTGGTCTTGATGTCCCTTGTTTAACATGCAAATTAGTACCGCAAAATCCATCCCGTGAGGCTGTATGAAACAAACGTAAACCTGCAAGTTGCGAAACTCTAAATAACTGTTTTTATTCTCTTTCTTGCTTTTTGGCCACATTTGTTTTTGATAAATGCTAGATACAGCAAACTTCAACGCTACCGTGAAGCGTCCTTTGACCCATTCCATTCAGGAGAGAATATAAATGCAATGAGAAGCGAGGAAATCTGCGAGAATACATAGAATATTACGTCTAACCCTTCGAGGAAATTGGAGGTCCCTAATTGCCAGCTGACTCTTTGCACAGTAAACAAGCTGGCACGTTTTACTTCCAGGAACTCGAGATTTTACGCTTTTCGGCACGGTAAATGTGGATGTTTCCGGTGCTGTGGACCTGCTGAGCCATTGCTGGTTGTCTGAATGTAGTCACTGGGCCATCACGTCGCGGGGTTTATCCGCAATTCAGCGCCCCAATAGGCAACATCGTCGAAATGCACGAAATCTTTTGTTGGCTTGCTTAGAAGACGATTGTTTATGTAAGTGCGTAACGTTGGGGCATGCCGGATTCTTTTAATGGTCGCGGATTGATTAGAAGTTGAATGGCCCACTTTGAAACTACCATGTGAAAAGCAGGAATAATGGCTGGGAATTGGCCAGAAGTTTCAAAAAGCCCTTACTAATACAAGAGCTAAATGTGGGGGACTCAAATGAAGGCTTTCTTGCGATCACTGAGATTGGCGTGTTATGCCACGCTTCATCAGAATCCTGCCTTGGGCTACCCTTGCGACGCAACCTGCCTTTGACGCATGATCCAGGCCACAGTAAGCTGGGGTGTAATGGGGGGGATAAAGCTGTTTCTGAGTAGATACATCAGATTGTCTTGCTTTCGTTGGCGCTTAAAGATTTTGCCAGGGATGCTGGCCCTGCTGGTGGCACAAAGCTCGCTCTATGTGGTCTAGCTCTTTTTGAACTGGTCTAATGGTCAGTTTCTTCAACGATTTTGATGCAGCACTTAAAGATAAGCTTTTCAGAAGAGAATGATGAAGGTTATCGACAGAATTTCATTTGAATAGTTAAGAGCATGAATGGATGATATGTGGATTTAAGGATCACATGGCGATTGGCCGGGCCAACTGTGAGAAAGGAGACAAAACCCGGCAAGCATTGGTTTTTCTACTCAGTAGTATGTTTCGTTAAGAAAGAGGCGCACTAGTATAGGGATGGTTGGACAGAAGAATACCGGGCTCGCATGGCTGATGAGCAGAAATAACCGCAATACCGGTCGTGTGCTTCTGGGGAAATGAATGTGTCCATCCATACGCGAATCGCACTACCGGAAAGAGAATTTAGGTTTTGACTGACGTGTTAAACGCCCAGGCAGGTGACTAAACTTCAGCCTTTTCGGAACAGATGTGGTCAGCTCTTGTGTTGGGCACTTCACTTCTGGCTCACAAAAGTCCGTGCTGCACAGCTCCGGAAGATGAAGAGGGGAAACAGATTGTGGCACAATAAATACGAAACTAAGCGACAATAACGAATATTTAATAAGACGTCGATGGCTTCCTGCGGCTAAAATGCTAGGGGCGTTACACCTGACTTCATTTTTTCAGCTAGCGTTGAGGTCTTGAGTTATTACGCAAGTTCAGAGCCGCCGATTTTGCTCCATCTTCTGGCTGTCCATGGCCTCTGAAAAGTTTAACAGCGGTCGTTTAAGATATAAGCTGGATCACCGGGTCGAGTTTTGAGATTTACAGTGCTAACTTAGGATAATCAACCTGTGCAAGGGTGGGGTGAAACCCACTTGTCTTTTCAGTTTTATCCAGTAATGGATGAGCTGGAATTCCGGTGGTGAATATGCCCGTGAGTCCTTAGCAAAGTAGTCGATTTTAGTGCAAACCGATTTCTCCAAGGTGTGTATCCCACAAACCCAATCTTTAGAAGTGAAAGATGGTTCGTGGAGCTGATGTGGGCCTGGGAACAATTGTCATGGAGTGCTTACTTAGTAGGGTGGCTGTTAGGGTGAAATCACTTTCGTTTTTCGTTTGCTTCGAGGGTCTGGCATGTCAGCAGAGCTCTTCGAGGTACCTAAGGGTCAGAGTTTAGAGCTTGCTGCCTGAGTAACGAGTCGGACACGAAAAATGGGACAGCCTTATGCAACTTGTTGGAGGCGTTCTGATCCACCCTTAATGTTCCTCGAACTCGAACAAAGCCAGTGCGCAGCTTGTGACAATAATCCACCAGAGAAGAGAAAACAAAGTCCCAAAGGAGTGTGGGAATGTTATCGACTGAGAGTATGTCAAGGAGACTGATTTCCATTCGGACTACGGAATGCAGCCCTATTGCTAAGTTGACGGCCATAGAAGAAGAGGAGCCTACTGCCTAGCCAGAAGCCTGGGACGTTACGGCGATCGATCATTGGAAGATCGGCGCATCCGTCAAGGTCTGATGTTTACCCAAAAACGGCGTTATGCAGAAGCGGGTGTGCTTTACCCGGCAAAACATACACAGCAGCACTTGTGCTTCTCCATTCGCGGAAGATTTACCCAAGGCAAGAGCAAATTGGTACCGTTGTGACACAGAAGAATCCGGGGGGAAAGCACAGTTGTGAATGCATTTAAACTAAAGAAATAGACCAAAACACCCTAAATAACTATTTTATGGAAGCAAAAGTGGCATTGGACCAGGAAAGTGAATTGATGAATTGTTAGAGGCAAATTAAGGTGGATGAAGCTGACGTCCTCTGGTAAAGGCTTGGCACAATAATAATGCAAAATGAATGAAAGGTAGACGCTGGATGACAGTAATGGCAATACCATGGTTCTAATAATTGTTCGTGGTATGGATGAGAACTTTTAAATGTATCAAAAAACAAGTTGACGGAAAGAAGGGTGTTGTGCATGGGGGCAAGTTTGCTGTTCGGCACAGAAATAGCCAGGTATAATGTTTGCCTTCGAAGTACCGTTAACTCCTTGTGATAAGGTTAACCCTTACCACCAGCTGAAGATCCACAATACGATTACGAAAATGTGACGTCTGGAGATGTACCCAGCCGTCGGAGCATCACAGAACTTGACGATATGCCGGCGAACTGTGGGCAACGATGTGTGCAAGGACGACTTGATGGCATGGAATCTTCGGTTTGCACCCCGCCGGTGGTTTCACTTGCAGGCTTTTTACATCAGTCAGCAGACCTTTGAAAGCACGGCCGACCGAGCAACAGGGGGTCCCGCTAATACGGTCAAGGGTCAAATGACATTCCCGACTGGTGCCTCGTTCTTACTGGTCTTGAATACTAAAAAAGGAAGAACGTCAGCAAATTTCCCACTGGCTCAGTAAATATCCGAGGCACCTCTTGGAGATTTCTTACACGCTGCATTGGTTTCAGAGAAGACAGGCCGGAATTCGCAGGGGAAATTATTCAATTGAACCGACTGTTTGGGGTGATCTGAAAGCAGGCGAGGTGGTTGGAATGATTTATGTGAGAGCTTCAACTGTTAGAAACATCGACAAAGGACAAGAGAGAAGATACAATCAAAGAAACTAAAGAGAGTACCACTATTGACTAAATGCGCCCCAGGATGAGAAGGTGAGAAGAAAAATGGCGGAACATAAAAAAAATAAAATACTGGAAAACAAATGCAGACGCTGACACTGTGAGAAAAGTGTTTAGAATATGCAAACAAATGTTAGAGAGCTATATGTAGTTGACATCTTTGCGACGTGCGGATTTTTTTAGCTGCAAGTAAGTAGAGTGGCTGCCGTTGCCTATTTTAAGGTTGCGGTACGTATTTTTTGTGTTCAAATGGACAGATGGACATCTGAAGGTGAAAATGCTGCAGAATACTTAGGGTTGCTCGCGTTAGTTAGCGATTGTTAACGAAGTATTCTTTGTTCTGATTGCTGATTGTTTTCCCGTGAGATAGGTGGTGGAGTGTATGTTTTGTGAAAAGGTAGAGGTTTTGATGGGCCCTGTAGTTTTTCAGCAGGGGTTTTAGGAAAGCGAAGGGACGTGTGGTTCAGAGGCTTCTAGGTCTTTGATGGAGGCCTGGGTGCATGCTTGAGCTCAGAGAGCTGCAACTGGACTGCTTAACGTTATGATTGATAGTGAGTGATGTCCAGTGGGATTAGTATGTAGACAGAGAACTGGCCATCACTAAGCGGCGAGGTTTCAAAATAACCCGGTGGGGGCAGCACTATTTGAATGCTCAGATTGCGTTTTCCAGAATCAGTTGGTAGACAGGAATCGTAATTAACGGCAGTTGGTGAATGCAAGGCATGAAAACGGTAAAAAAATAGGAGCGGATTGTCTGGAATGTGTCCCAGATGGCCGATAAGAAGAGCAAACAAAAGAAAGAAGCGATGGAAAGTGTGCGGACGCCACTACCCTCTGCGATCTTTAGAATTTCCTGGGGCCAAATATTACCGGACACTTGATAATCTCAAACAAAAGCCGGTAAGCAGCAAAGCATTTTGGGATTCTACCCTTTTTCAGTGTCATATCCAAGCTCATGATATTCATTTACTCGCGTTAATGTGTCCGAACTAGCCACCAGTCTCCTCTTCCTGCTGCTCCGTAATTTAGGCTTTGGCACAGCACACACGGAAAGCAGAGTGAGTCATTATCCGGGGGCATTTGTGCCTTCATCCCCGAGCCTGACAGGAGTTTCAGCATCGTAGCTATCTTGGAAATCAGACAGGAGATAACGAGTCCTCCTTTCGGCAGATCTCCCGAGGGGGGGAACCGCATACTTTGTTTGCCTGAAGTGGCATTCAGATTTGAGTGCAAGGGATAAATTTTCTGACAAAAATCGCTTAACGTCAGGCACGGTAAATAAATACTTTTCCCATTGGATCACTGCGTCCAAACTGTCATACAAGGCATCTAAAAATTTCTGTCCGATAAGCTCCCTGTGCTTTCTACTTGGACCCCGCTTGGTAAGGTATCACTTGTATTATTTTAAAGTTCCATCTTCGGCGGCTTTACAAATAAGGTAAGTCTAAGTTTTGGTCACCGGTGTGGATCACAAATAAGAATAAAAATGATCCGCGGGTTTCTACGTTACAATAGCGCAACTGCACAAATAATTCAAAGTTAATTTTGCGTCCAACTCAACAGTGCGACGAAACGGAAAGGTCTGGGTCAGTGGATCTCAGACGGGCAGTTGCGTCAGGACTAAGGCGTTGCGGGCCCTCAAACAAGAAAGTAGTTTTGCGTTGTGTTCAAGCGAACCAGTTCGTAGACCCGAAACTCTAATTCACGAAAACAGCTGACGTCCGGTAACCCTAAGCAGTTCTAAGGATAAACATAAGAAGAAAATTTTTCATTGTATCTTAATTTGTCCGACGATATATGAAGCATGAGCAAACTTGGCTGGTCTCATTCATTGGCAAACAGAGCCGAAGTGCAAGAAAAGAGCCGCAGCAAAACCAATGTCCAAGCGCGCACATTCTTGAGCGGAACCGAAAACAGCTTTGAAGGAGAAAAATAACTTGCTCGGAACAGTATATGGCCGAATAAAAGGAACGCATTACTTGAAGACAAGAGCAAAGCTTGGTTAAGTCGACTGTCGACACTTTATGGTGCTCTGCCAGCGGCACACCGTAGAAGAAACAGGGCGGAGTCTTTCAGGAAGACGTGGCATGAGCACTGAGTGACAAACACGGGATTTCGGAGGGCCGTGTTATTGGTTAATTTGAGTTGATTCTAGTCAAACTTACACCTTAGTAGATGAATACAGAGCATCTTTAAAATGCACCTCTACAGTCTGATCACGGCTTGTAGATCATGGGGTTAAATATCCTCAACTGGAAGTTTTTGTACGTGTGGAATACAATCTGTCGCAATAGCATCGGTGACTCGGCTTCCCGAATCGAAAAAGAACTGAGCAATTAACTGGTATGTATACTAAGGTAAACACGTTTCCCGCCATAAGAATGCCCAAATAAAATTCAAATTAAACAATTTTCGCTTGACACTTATTTGTCTCAAGATAGTCGTTCAAATAAAATGCCAGTGAAACAACAAGAAGGTTTCAAATTAGACTGTTAACCAACGAAAAGTAAATTACTAACCAGAGAATGGCTAATCGAAGAAGTGAATATTCAATGACGAAGTGTTCGACGTCAACGGGAATAAAATGTACAGAAAATGAATAAAACAAATTTATAGCTGGTGGTATATTTCACTGACCGTGCAGCTTTATTAAACGCGTCTTCAAGCTTCGCTAAGACAAATATCTTTGGGCGGCATGCCCAGTCAAAATATGTCACCCGAAAAAATGGGGACGAAGGTCAGCAGAGGCATCAGCCTGGCAAGCGCAAGGAGGTGCACAGATGAGGCGGGGATCAAATATCACGACCCTATTCATCGTCCTCAACAAAGTATGCGATTTGATGTGTGCCAACGGTAGTAGAAGAAGGCGGTCAATTATGCTGAAAAAGTTTGATCGGTGTGGTGGTGCTTCCTCGAGGACGATGGACATACAAAGAAGCTCGAAGAGCATCAACCAACATGCAGGAATCCTTCAAAATCTAGTTTGGGTCGGTACCAGAGGTAAAGGAGAAATGCTATCCAGGAGACTTAAAATTTTATCGTTCTAGGAGAAAATTAGTGTTCCAGGGGTCATCGCGAGTTTGACAGAATTTGAGAGTCAGAGAAAGTGCATCCTAAGCTTGAGGGGATAGATACCCGCGGCGTAGCTTAAGATTCAAGTTATTTTCGTATGACGGTCAGTCATGGGTTTCGCGGGGATTTCAGTAACCTCTGGGATATGTTATTTAGCATGAAGCTGCATACCCTGCAAAAACTCATGCGCCTGATTCCAATGCGATGACGGATGTTCCATCTGGCCGATAAGTCCATATTTGCCTTCTATCACTAATCTAGGGGTGGCCCTGGCTGAGAAAGCTCTGTCTACTTGACTGGGGGCAAAGAAATCCCCAAAACTGTGGACAGTTGAGCCTCAACTAGCCCGTTGCATTCTTTTAGGCCATGAAAAACCGCGCAAAACCCACCAAACCCGGACTCATAAGTATGTTGCTCTTAAAACTGGTGTAGTGACAGAGGCTGACGAGGGGGCCAAAATGATATTTTTCTTGACCTTTGCACAAATTTCTACTCGAAAAGGCTTAGACTTTTGGCCGGCAAACCGCCCAGCAATCAGAAACGCGACTCGTTTTATAACCAATTCTGTAAGAATGAAAGTCTTATCCTGTCCACTGTCGACATTAAGCGGCGGTGCACCTCACGGTTCTGGCCCGCGAGACCTGCGGTTCAAAAGGTTTGTCGACGACCTGGTGATCAGACTGGTAACATCCTGATTCTTTGTCATCGACAACATGCAACTAGCGAGAAACTTGAAGGCAAATTTAGTGTAGGTCCATGCTGACATCATACTCCCATGGTCCGGGACCTTTGGTTAGTCGCCAAACCCCATTGATCGGTAACAACTGTAGGTTACAAGCAGGGCGCACTTTCATGCATTAACCCGACAGCTCTGTAGCTACTTCGAGTGATGGGTAAGACAAAACGGTTAGCTGTGTTGATGCACCGGATTACAGGCCCATGGACAATCATCGAATCTTATCAGGAGGACTCCGGTGTCGCCTCATCGGCTGCGGGGGAAGGAGGACTAAAGTGCCCCGAAAATGGGCAATGACGCAAAAATATAAAGCTTCAAATTTGAGGAACAATGAGCGAATTCCACGGAGCCTCCGCGTCGATCCAACGAGGTCGTCAGAGGCTTGTTCGATTTCCTTCACGATTTGTGACCGAAGACCCAATTTATTACCCCTTATGTAGGGAGACTGGTAGTGACCCAAATTTAGCATTTGGAACTCTAGATTGGTTGTCCAGTGGCGAAATTTCTATCTAAAATGCCGGAAGCAAACTCAGCACTCAGAGGGCACAGAATTAACAAGGCAAATTTTTCTTCACTTAGTACCATCGATGCTCCCAACGAGCCTTTGATTGAAATAATCACAAAATCCAGCGTTTAGGAATCCAAGATATGGTTTGAAAGGGCAATGGAAAAGTTTTCTGAAGTTTCTTCTAATTCGTTCAGTTTATTACGGTCAACCGGATGCAGCTTCTCTAAGGATAATTCAGTAGGCATTGATCTTCACACTGCATATTCTTCACTCTGTACACAAGCGTTAGAGGACGTTCGGAAAGGCACCAAGAATATGTCTTCCTTCCGATTCTGAAACTGCAATCTACAAATTTTTCTCAGCCGACGGAGTAAAGCTGAATCCAGTCAATAACCAAATGCGAGCAGTGTATCGTATATATCACGTATGTGTCGATCAGGTAAAAACCTGGAGGAAAAACCAGGCAGCCAGCGCAACCTTCAAAAAAAAAACGCAACTAAACAAATGTCACAAAACTGATGACATAAGTCAAGACAGACCTTAGAGCAATTTGTTTCCAGGAATAAGGGACTTGCTTTTAAACATCGATACCACTGCAATGCATACTTCTGCTCTCTTATTCAGTTCTATGTTTATGGAGAGTATCTGAACAATATAGAGCTTTCCCGTGCGTTCCGATGTGTTCTATCTTTCTTGGATGGATCAGCAGTAGTCCAAGAAGTGATCCGAATTCTGTACTTTCAAACTGCAGTACCCATTTCTTGGCTAGGCGAATGGTATGAAGATGAAATCATGGTGGGTTATTGAAGCTCCATGGTGCAAATAAGTGGGCTTCTCTTGATTTGAACAGCAGGAGGTGCGACCAGATCCATCATCGCTTGGTCTCATCCTCCTTAAGTATCGTAGGCAAAGTATAACATAGAACTCTTGCAGGCACTTCGAATCATACTTATCACGCCTTTCTCCTTACAACATCCCATTGTTCTTCTAACCGTTGCAAGTTCACAGAAGCGGCCGGAATCGTATTCGATATTTTTCAGACAGTTCGTGCGACTCTAACATGGATTCTCCGCCTACCATGCTCTAATTCGTTAACTTTAACGACATGGTGGGAGCCAATGGCTGGACTGCAATCAGTCAATGGAAACGGAATGTCAACAAAACGTCCGTAAGTTCAAAGTGAAATTGCATTACCTGGAGGTTTAGGCAAGCCTGTAGTTGGTCGCCCACAGGTGAAAGAAGCGGAAGTTTCCTTTGGCGTCACTGTAAGTCGTCAGACTTGAAGTGACATCACGATAACTGAAGGTCATTTGTTATTCTTTTCCACATGCACTACTTTGCTATCACTGCTATTTGAAGCCTCTGACCTTGAGGAGTTGGTCCGGGTTGCAGTATGCCCAAGGCTCGCAGTAACTGCAAGGATGAGGAAAAACGGAGATTTTACCTATTTGAAAGATGTTCTGGAGGCATCCTCAACCTCAGGTTTGACTCGGATATCCTGGAATCTTTTTATTCGGACTGCTCCTTCCCACGTACTCGTGGACGATTTAGATTCGGAGCAGTCGCGGAGGCTATTGTCTGTGGTATTTGGTTGATCTACTTTGCTGTTTTAAGACCGAAATTGTGGCCCTTCTATGTAATTGGACTGACTGTTTGCGGCATAATTTCTCTCATATTTTGTGCAGTCAGTTTCGCCACGTTCTTCAAGAAATACTGTCTATGCATAAGTGGCGCGTATGCTTTCGCGTCCAGTGTGTTTGTATTGCTTCCATATATCCCTAAAATCCCCCCGGTTTCTCTGACGTATAACTTGAGTATTGTTATTCAGCTAATACTCTTCACATACACCATGAACCCCCTTCGTCTTTGGCAACAGTTACTGGTCTGCGGTCCTCTTAGTCTCCTCCACGTCATTCTTTCTGCCACGCGTTTTGGTTCTGTTGGTGGGTCGACAGTCTTTATTCATGTCACGGCCCACCTTTGCGTACACTCGATCGGAATCGTGCTGCATCTGATGTCACAGGTATGATCTAACATTTGTTTGACTGCAAATGAATGTGTACTTTTGGTTTGTTAAGTTTCTGGTGTAGAAACTCATTTTATTACTGTCATCTGGTCTACTTGTTTGGTTTGAGTTTTTACTTTTTATAAGTCTGAAAATTTTTGTTGGCGGTTTCCATATCGTCGGCTCGTCTGAAGTGGCAGCTATATATGCCAAATCCAGTCTTTGTTAAGCGTTGCATATGTGGTTATAGGGACAGTTCTTCTATGAACCTAATCAATTTTGTGGTTATCGATTACCTCTTCCTAGGTGTTGCTGGACAAGTTTTGTTCGCGGATACGATTGCGATGATTTCAACAGAGGCTTACCGCGGCAGAGCAAGATAAGTATATATATATATATGTAAATATATATATATATATATATAGGCGTGTGTATACGTATAGCCGCGTACATTACACCGTATTGGAAAAAATAATGGTGCTAACTCATTTTAGATCAATTTAGAATCAGGGACAAGTGGCGTACAATCAGAATGTAAAATTCCTACGCACAATATTTTATAAGTTTTAATCGTGTCTACCTGGCTGGGTTCAGCGGACGAACCAGTGACTTCGACCTAATCTGTTTCTCAATTTAGATGGGCAACGGTAGTCCGCCTTCACATCAGCTCAGCTTGCTCTCAGCGTCGCTTTACAGCCTTTCCCAGTACACGCGAACGGCACTGGGAAGTATATCTCTTGTAAAGGTATGATCGTGAAAAATGAACGGAGTATTGTCGCCAAACTTGAGCAGTGATCCGGAGCCGTCGGTTTTCGCATACAGACAGATGCCTAACATCCTGAATGAAGGTTGTTCAGATGTCAACCGCGGACTAAGAAGCCGGAAAAATGGACGACCTCGAAGGTACCGACGTACATACAGTGTTAAATGGCCTGTTCTCTCCGGAGGGGTAGCTTTTCAGTCAGTCGTGTTTCGGGAGAACTAATGTGTCGTGGAAACTTACTGCTTGGCAGTTACACTAGAGCTTATAAGACTTAGTATGATTTAGTCTCGTGTGCAGGAGTTTGTATAACTCGTCAGGTGTGAAGGAAGAACCGTTTAATGGAGTGTAAAAGGTAAAAACGTTCAATGGACATTTTATGAGGGTGGAATCGAATACATCAGCGGTGCAAAATGGAAGCATAGTGTGTCAGTAATGACAAGAGAGGTGATTTCTGGTGTTAGACAACGGGAATCCTTTAAAAACAACAGGAGGGTTCCCAAAAGGCTGGGTGCCTTCGACTTGCTTATCTTCGAAGTATGGCTTCTCAGCTCCACTCACAAATATAGAAACACTAGAGAAGAAGCTGGTTGTGATGCTTCACATATTTAGTAATGGAAAACAGAAACGTAGGTGATGCTTGTTTCCAAACCCCCTTAATTAGCGGACTATTATGGTCCACCTTTTGTTTATCTGTGGTAGTAAGATGTATATCATATTAAAAAGGCAAATGTACCGTCATGCGGGCCGTACCTTTATGGACTCAGCAATTGACACTTCGAGGTCTCTCAAGTAGGGTGCGGTGCCTACCAGTGCAGTATATCGTTTTTCGATCTCTCAGGGCTTGGCAATCGTTGGGTACCCTTGAAGAGGGAACCCAGATTGAAATTCCGTTGGCCGTCGAAAGAGTAGTTTCTGAACAGAAACCACTTCTCGGTCTGCTTTTTATGACACGGTTTATGTTTGTTGGGAGGGGCGTGCAGCCCAGGAACTGGGGCCCGCTGCACACGGAGAGAGAAAAGACAACCAAGGCTCTGCAAGTTGGGGCAGCATAAATCCGCATAACTCCTCAGGATGTCAGGTTAGATCGTTAGTCGAATGATAGCGAATTGCAGCCGGAGAAGATAGGGATCAGGTAACACACTTGCGCACGAATCAAGAAGAACGCATGATTTATTGTTTTGATGATTACTTTTAAAAAAGCGCTTCACTTCAAGTATCTGCGTTCGACTTTCCAACGGAACGGCCAGGCTCCAGACGAAGGTAAGCTTCGCGTAGACTGCTTTAGTGTCTTCAACTCTCAACAATCCTCATCTCTTGGGCCCCAACCAGGAAGGCGGCAAGCACCAACTGAGGCCAAAACCAAAGCTAGCTTCCTCATACTTGTACGTCAGGTCGTAGCCTGATCGCCACGTCGCTTCTTTTAACCTTGCCCAACACGTGCGAAAAAAAAACACGAAAAGGTAGACAATGGGCAGATGTATGCAATACGTGTCCAAGCCACCGAAGGCGACGTAGACTGATTATAGCAGTCAGCAGACGACTGTCTGCACCCAACATACCACGACGCACTTCGTCATTGCTCACCCGGTGCTCCCACCAGATGAGCAATGCTTCGGAAACATCAGTGGTCGAGCACAAAAAATCCCCGGGCATCTTCAACGCGGATAGGCCAAGTCTAAAAATCATAATGAAGGACACTACTAACTGCAGCATTGCACATCCTCCCCTTGAGCGAAAGCCGGATGTCATGGCAGAGCCACAAGTGTCGTAGGTAGGCGAAAGCTGTTCTGATTTTCGCAGGTCGTGATTTGATCTCCAACCCAACACTTCCGTCAGATGTGATTAGATTCCCGAAATACTCGAGGTCACTGGCTGCGCCTAACCGATCATTATCATCATCATTCAGCGTTTGACTGCAAAGCATGCTCCACTAAATGCCCCCTTTTCCTGGGAGTCATATGCTTCCATCAAATGACTGAATATGTAAACGTAATGGGGAATGGATCTGCAAAGAGCGAGAGAAGAATACTGCAATGCCAAACGTACAGAACACAATCTAACTGTACCAACACACTTTTGTAAACGTTCTGATTCGAAGGAAAGTGACAACACGATCGCCAATGTTCACGGTTCGCTCACTTCTATCAGCATCTCTATCCAGCTAGTTGACGGGTTTTTCGGACCCCAACCACGAAGGCGTGAGACACCTACTTTACCTAAGTTCGCTGTGCATTTTTCTCATTCCACATTGCCACGTCATCTGCTGGCCTCCACATGACTTCTTCACTCCGTGGTAGGAATGCAAGATAGGGCACGATATGATAGACGAGTATTCACCATGCGCAACACGTGACCCAACCATCGTAGTCTACTGAGTTTCATACGCTGAAACGAGGTATTCTGAGAGCCGGCACCTAATATTAAATTTTTGACCACAATACTCACCCGGTCACTCCATCCAATGCTAGCCGTACTACGCAAACATCGGTAGTCGAAAACCTCTAACCGACGAACATCGCCCACATGCATACTCCACGTCTCGCAACCGTACAACAGAACTGAACCCCCTGCGCCCCAGTTTTGTTGTGGGGTGGCGAGACGTGAAGTATGCAACCGTACAACA
>LUCM01006290.1:3096-46975 GCA_008360955.1 Fasciolopsis buskii
AACCTTGCCTGTTTTATCCGTAAGGTCCATTATTATTGTGTGGGTCTCACACAAGTACTGTACTTAATGTGCAGCCCTTTGCCTCGTCACTCGGCTCCGATTGCCCGCTGCGTATGGGGACATCACGCCAGAACATAAAAATAAAACTCCTTAACATGGGTGCACGCTGGATTGGCCCTGCTCGGTAACTGTCCCAAAATCTGCACACGTAAAAGTTGTTCTGAAAATTTCCCGGTTACTCCAAAGCATACCGTCGTTGTATTCCTTGACAAAAGTTTAACACAGCCCTGTTATTCGGGATAAACTGTATAGTTCTGGCTAGTTTTCGCTTATTTGTTTTGTTGTTCAAATTGTTTCGGTTGTCCCTCCTACACTTGAGCTGTTTTCAGAGACAGGAGGACTCAGATTCAACCATTCATGCGACGAATTCCACTCCAGGCACCCATGTCGATTAAATTTGGCTTTGATGTTTTGTGTTTGCATTTCTCGAAAGTTGACTGTTTACGAGGGCGTTTACCAAAGGGCATCAACAGGCTCTATAACAGCAACTACATTTCCGCACTGGAAGACATTTTGGCCGTTAAACCTATTAGGTTTGTTTTAGGAATCTCAACAGCGTCTATATTTGGAATTTCCATTAAATAAGGAAAAGGCGAAGCGCGGATACAGGACGCAATTTCAGTCGCTGCCCATATAATAGGACTCCGTCTGTCCAGTGTCCGGCCTCAGTACCCTTTCACACTGTCAGAAATTTATTCCGTATATCAAGTCTTGTATATCCAGATTGTTTCTTTCATCGTCCTTTTCTGATCGGACTGACCATAAGCAATAGCGGCCAGAAATTCGGTACCAAGAGTGTCCGTTTGTAGTCTGTCGCGCAATTGGAAAATGCTGGTAATTATCGTGCTTCACTGTTAGCAAGAATTCCGCCTTGCCCATCCTTTCTCTTCTTTCTTCCAGGTTATCAGCTTAAGTAAATTGTCATAGCCAATTTCTAACTAAGCACCCTTCTTCTATGATGCCCCCAACATTCACGCGCATTTAGTCAATATAAGGCAGCCTGAGGCAATGCCCTACTCGCAATAAAGCGATATCATGTACACATTCAGTTCGAAAGAATCTCGCCATGGTTTTGTTATTTAAAGCCAGAGAGCAGACTATCTGCCACTTTTACCCTCCTTTGTTTTGCTGATTGTTATTTTTCTAATTGTTCGTGGCTTCAGACCAGTTTAATAGGCTTGGCCATGGTGACAACCTCGTCTGCTTTTTAGAGCGAATTCGCTCTCTGACGCCCGATCGCATCAGTGAGCAATTTCTGTAGAAACTCATTTGCTGGTGGATAAACATATAGTCAAGAATGTGTGACACCCATGCATTGAAACCTTAATGGTGTGGACCAAAAGCGAGGAAGAACGGCAGACAGCGGACGACATTTTGGATGGCGCTAAGAGTTGCGGAACCAAGAGCCCTTGAATCAATATCATGAAATGCAAACTGGGCAACTTATAAGTAGTGAGACTGTCCAAAGCACTTTGGTGGAATACACATATGTCGTTTTCTTCGTTTAAGACCTCAGAAGAAGCTTTCCTCTTTTCTCTACCGCCAATCCAAAACAGAAACAAGTGATTGCATTTTTCATGCATTTTTACGTAGCCATAACGGTGTTTCCAAACCCCACTCGGCAAATAATTAAACGTTCTTTCGGCTTTTCATGCTTCGCAAAATTTGTGGAAAAGGAAACATGAATTCGTTGGACATAGGCAGAAACTCTCGGTTGGCCGCCATATAATTAAGACTAGGCTCCACAGCGTGGTAAGTGATACCATTTGCACTTGCGGATAAGCATTTGTAAGTGCACACCGGCAAAACCAATGAGATACAGAAATCTTTAAGGACCAAAAGCACTCCGCCATTAAAACTTAAGACTTTTAAAGGATAACTGTCATTCGGGCAAGAACCAAAGGTAGTTCCACCCAGTTTGCCAGCAAACTGAGACCACCAATTTATTTACCTAGGCAACCCGAATCACTTTTACAAACGTAACTGCTCCACAAAAGCCACACTGCAGAGATGAACTCATTAAATCTTATCTTGGCGGAGATAAAATCTATCCTCAAGTCTGGATTACCCCTTCATTTAACAGGGACCTTCCGGAACAACATGAGGTGAGAAGCAAAACCTTGTCAAAAGAACGGGCAGGGTAACAACATCCAATAACCTATATGAAGGAAAAAATATACATTATGTATATTCATATCTTTCTCGGATACTTAGAAAGGCATGTATGGTTGCACGATCGAATGTTGCAGGGGATTTTAAGAGTCACATTGAAAAAGCAAGTAAATATTTGAGTGCAGAATGAGAAAAAATAGAAAAACTGGCGTTCTAAGAGGAACGAGGTGTTTATACGCACCATTGGTACGTATCACATGCGCAAGGTTCAATTGAAGAATGGCGGCGGGTTTCGAGGTATGTCCGTAGTATTCGGATTTAAGAGTCTGTAAAATGGATATGAATTTTAGATTACCATGAGGAAATTCTTCAATGACCATGAGTGCAAGGTAAAAGAAATTGTCAAAGCGGACCAAACAGCTGCCGGAAAAAGTATTGATGGCTGAGAGATACCCTGCATTTAAATGGAAATATAAAAGGACGTCGGTCATCTTACCATGGATTCTGGAGGCAAGAAAATAGTTGCAAGCCTTTTGAAAATGTGAAGGGCAAAGAACACTAATGAAGAGTCTTGGCTAACCATTGTTTGAAGACAGGAAGAACGAAAAGGTCGCCGGAATTGCGGAGAGTGACGATTAATATAGTATGCGTTCAATAATGTAACCGACGCTGGTGAGCCAGTGTGAAACCAAAACGGGTTGCTTTGCTCCTTTGTTTGCACTTGGGAGTCTGGCTGATAGCAATTACTGGTATGGGGATAGCCGCGTTTGGCTAGGAAAAAACCGAAGGCGATGTTCGCGGTGGACGACGGTGGCGGCATCTGAAACTGGGATCTGAGTGCGGGTGCCTCCGTGGCGATTGTGTTTCACCGTGGTGGGCATGTTATTCACGGGCGGGTAGCTCCGGCAGCAAATCTGTGCAATTGCGAGGACTTGTCCGCTCAAATAGGCACAGGCTTTGTGTATCACATTATGTGGCCTCGATATCTAGACAGGCTTGCAGCAGGGTTATCAGTCTACGTTGGTGATTCATGCGGATTAGAAACAATGTCCACGTCATCGCGGCCGTGGATCAGATCGTATTTGTCCGTCCTGGGATAGTTGAGCTGAGCTTTGGGTCATCTTGCTTTCACGGTATGTTGAGACGTGCGAGGACGGGACTAGAAACTGAATCGTAGACCCTTGGCGAGACACGAGTGCAAATGCACATAACTGGAACAAAACCTGGAGAGATGGCAGTCTGGAGGTAATCCATCTGAGGGTTATGGTGTGTGCAAATCTAGAAACGAGAAGTGATGGATGTTATTTAGAGTGAGGCGTCAAGTGATGCCGAACTTCCCGCTTGGAATGTTCTAAATGTCAAATTCCCGCATAAGAAATGGTTTAGATTTGGAAATTAAATATTAGTTTGGGAGTAAGCGAGAATAAGATTTGAGTATGTGCTTTTATATGCCTTGCTGCATGCGCAGTAAACGAGATCGAAAGTTAGGTGAAAATTGTGCTGGCTTGTTTCACTGACGGAGATTTTCTACTTAAACCCACATTGATTTGCACTTGTGGAAACTATTGGGAATGCAAATGGCTAGACCTTGTTGGGTGGGTTGTGATAAGACTCCGAATGTTGTATTCAGTTAGTTTCCTGGGCCCGGCTCATAGGCCCCCTCTATTGGAGTACAGAAATCGTGCAAATTTAATAAAGGTTTACATTATTGCCCTCCTAATTTCGTTTTTGAAGGTAACGGAGGCAGGAGGAATCATCTTTATGTGTTGAGGTGGTTTATTCCATTGGGAGTAATATTTGCTGATGAAGTTTTTCCTAAGTGTTATCCTCGACATGGCAACTGACACCAAGGACGCAGCTAGACGCAAGCCATAGGGAAAGTTATTTCTAACTTCAGTTGCAAAGATGCACACGTTTTTACCAATAGTCCTATGAACTCGACGCTGCCATAAGAGATCGAGGTGTAGATCTGTACAGCTTTCCATGTAGCTTAGCGATGAAGAGTAGACAAGAAGTCGTTTTACAAATGTTCGTTGAACATTATCCATCTCGAATTTTCCACTCCTCCGCTTGTTGGACCACACGTTGGAACAATAGTCCAGGATAGGTCCTACGTGCCTTTTATATATTAACAGCTTGCTTCCCANGTGGACGACGGTGGCGGCATCTGAAACTGGGATCTGAGTGCGGGTGCCTCCGTGGCGATTGTGTTTCACCGTGGTGGGCATGTTATTCACGGGCGGGTAGCTCCGGCAGCAAATCTGTGCAATTGCGAGGACTTGTCCGCTCAAATAGGCACAGGCTTTGTGTATCACATTATGTGGCCTCGATATCTAGACAGGCTTGCAGCAGGGTTATCAGTCTACGTTGGTGATTCATGCGGATTAGAAACAATGTCCACGTCATCGCGGCCGTGGATCAGATCGTATTTGTCCGTCCTGGGATAGTTGAGCTGAGCTTTGGGTCATCTTGCTTTCACGGTATGTTGAGACGTGCGAGGACGGGACTAGAAACTGAATCGTAGACCCTTGGCGAGACACGAGTGCAAATGCACATAACTGGAACAAAACCTGGAGAGATGGCAGTCTGGAGGTAATCCATCTGAGGGTTATGGTGTGTGCAAATCTAGAAACGAGAAGTGATGGATGTTATTTAGAGTGAGGCGTCAAGTGATGCCGAACTTCCCGCTTGGAATGTTCTAAATGTCAAATTCCCGCATAAGAAATGGTTTAGATTTGGAAATTAAATATTAGTTTGGGAGTAAGCGAGAATAAGATTTGAGTATGTGCTTTTATATGCCTTGCTGCATGCGCAATAAACGAGATCGAAAGTTAGGTGAAAATTGTGCTGGCTTGTTTCATTGACGGAGATTTTCGTCTTTGTAAAACGAGTTGTCCTATCGCAACTCTCGCATTATTTTTGCCAGTCCTTAACTTCTTTGGCCACCCATGCCTTAATCTTACTGGGCTCGGTTCGATTGCAGTACTAGCAACAATGACATTTGACCGGTTAAAGAGAAATACAGTTGGGAGCGATAGCATTTCGGGTTTATTTTTTGCAGAAGCGTGCGAGCAGAGCGTGTGTAAACAAAGCACAATTGGCGACCGCGCTTGGTGGTCAACGTTCGGTTAAACAAGTGATCTGGTTGAGCAACTTCACGTTCCGCCTCGATTGTTACCATATGGGAAATTTCTGAAACTGACGGATGCCTTAGGACTCGGTATTGGTCGCCAGTCGAAAAATTTGCCGTTCTGCTGGTGGTCCTGTACGTGCTGGTTTTTGGCAGCTTACCGTGCGCAAGACAACAAATCTGAAAAACACCATTCGGGGTGAACACAGGACGTGCAATTCCCGGTCTATCTGCGCCCGCACACCGCTGCAGCCGAGCTGCCCGCCCGGTGTGCGTCGGTCAAAACAGTGGATCTGACAGCGTCCAACACCCACGGGTTTCACCATCTTCCAGAAGCTTCACCGTGCGGGGTTAAATGAGTGTCTGAACTCGGGTTGTCCTTGTCCTCTGGTGCGTGCATGATGTCGACCATGGGACCGATGGTAGTCCTGCCGGATTCCGCGGAATCGCCTCGGCCCTGGGATTCCTCTGAGAGAGGCTAAGACAAAGACAAACTGATGGAAACGGTGTTCGTGAGCACCGGTGGATGTTCGACTTGGTGGCGGGCACCTAACAGCGGTCGGTGCTGCCCTTGTCTTTTTAAAATGGGGGCGGCGTGTCCATCGGCGCATAACTTATCGCGACAAACATGGCATCCTACTAAGAACAGATATGCACTTACGACGGGAAAGTATTCATCCATCTGATGTAAAAATGGTAACAAAATCAGAAAACGAACGGGTTGCCTTGCTTTCCGTCCACTACAGCTACCGTGCATATCCGGTACTTCGCGTGCGATTTGTGGTGTTGTGGCTTCAGCCCCAACATCAGTCTCAAAGGGCGGTGCTGGTGATGGCTGGGCTCGGCCAGATTGATGGGCTTCATCAGATAAAAGGAGCCCGTCGTTAAACCTGTATTCTATGGTGGCAGGTTAAATGCGATCGATAGACACCTTGTCGTGTCGGCGGGCAATGTCCAAAATGAACGTTTTAGGACCGCGTCTTACCATGCGCAACGGATCAGCATACGGTGATTGCTGTGGTGATCGGACATCATCCACACGCACGAAAATGAGTTGAAGTATTCAATGCGGTTAGGATGCTGCCCGAACTTCGTTGGTCCTGCGATGGACTGTTATGAAGCGTTTGCAAGTGTTGTTGGAGACGTTTTGCATAGTCACTGTAGTTGAAGTGTGTGGGTCTCGATGGGGACACCAGCTCCCCGGGAAGGCGGAGCGGACAATCAAACACAAACTCGTTTGGTGTCGTGCGCATTTCTCCTTTAAAAGAACTCCGAAGGATTAAAGGAGCAAACGTAGCATTTCTCTCCAAAGCGGGTAGCCCCGGATCACAGAGCAGCTTTTTCGCCATGCCGTCAGCTTGTGGGTGGTAGGCATTTGTTCTAATATACTTACACTCCAGTGTTTTAATCATATTTGAAAATGCTCCGTCGAAATGTGAGCCACGGTCGGTGGGCACTACAGCGGGGCAACCGAATATGGTTGTCCAACCAGACAAGAAGGCTTTTGCGGCCGCTTCTGATGTAGGGTAGGGAATTGGTATGGCCTATGGCCAGCGAGTGAAGCGGTCTACACATGTGAGTCTGTAGACGCAGCCGTGAGACGGCGGGAGAAAGCCTACGAGATCAACGTGTACGGAGTGAAAACGTGTCTCTGGTTCGGGGAAAGCAGCCAACGGAGGTCTGGTATGCCGATGGACGTTCGCTCTGTGACATTGGAGGCAGGCACGAGACCACTGGCGCACGTCACGTTTGACGTTGAACCATACAAAACGCTCTGTTACTAGCCTCACCGAAACAGCCACACTCGGGTGGGAGAGGTTGTGTAACGCCATAAACGTTGGATAACGGTGAGCTGTTGGAAACACTGGCCTTGGACGACCTTGCGATACGTCACAACGAATTGTATTCTGCGACACTGTGATAGGTATTGACGAAGCATCAGACCTCGCGAAACGGCCAAATTTTTGCGGGCGTTCAAACCGCTGGAAGCAACTCATCCACCCGCGATAATTGAGAATTACCAACTGTCCACCCCGCGATAACTGGTAACGGTTCCTGTTCAATTTCAGCTGTTATTATTTTTCTACGTGGTAAAAAAGTGAACAGTCAGAAGGAGCGAATCTAGGAGGATAATATTGATGTTATTTTGTACAGAAAAATAAAAATTCTATTTAGCATGCCAAACCCGTGTTATTTATTGGCTGTGATAGTGAAAATGACCTTTTTGTATTGCGTATTTTGGTTGATGGCTGGGAAATTGAAAATGTGCATAAATATCTATCTGCCCCGGGATTTCGAAGAAGTCTACCTATATGTATATATATCTATATATATACATATAGAAGCGTAATCAGATGTAAATAAATAGATGTGCATATATAAGTATATAATTTGGACGTTTACGTGGCGGAACGTAATAAATCCATATGTAGGTGTAGAGTAGACGCATACGTATATGAATTTATATATACATATATATATAGAAATGTTTATATATACAGATTTGTATGTTTCCACTATGCATGTATATGAAATACGTAGTTGCATCGACATGTACAAATCACGTAATAAATATATGTTGATAAACATTTGTTGCCCCATGTGGGAAGACTATATATGCGTATCTTGGTATAGCAATTAATGTCAACGCATGCAATGATTTCCTAATCTGAAAATATATGCATATATCCGATAATCCCTTAGTCGTACGATATACGCATATATTGCAGTTTGCCCCGTAAGGTAGTTATACTAACAATAAAGGCCCTACGGGAAAGCTTACTACCCCTCTGGCAGCCCCGAGCCATGTCTGTCTTTAGTCAGGTATATACGGCTAACAACACCTATAAGCATCTCTAGACCAACGCAAGCCTATGTCTGCCTCAGCATACACTGCTAACATTTCCATGCGTATAGTGGACTAGTTTCACTACCGCTAAGCGACTGAGCACCAAAACCCCAACCGTTCTTAGGCACGTGAAAGAAGTCCCACGTACCAACAACCTAATCCACACAACGAAGGCAAAACAGAAATCGGTGCTGGTAATCAGATAGTCGTGGCCGCAAAGGAGGCCATGGTGCCGTTCACGTCAATCCCGTCTCTCCCGCGGTCTTTGTTCCTTGCACCTCCGCCGTATTCCGTGGGCCTCCGGGATCCTCTTCATCCTCTTCGTCCGTCCTACGTCATCTTGGGCTCTTCGGGTCTACCTGCAATGGAAATGGTGAATATTAGCATTTGCTGATAGGCAAGGCACATAGATGTGGACCACTTGGCCCAGGTAGTTGGCACAATGGGAGTGAATCCAACGTTGGCATACGTCACATTGCACCCACTCAGTTGTGTCGTCCAAATCCACCACGGGCTGCTACAGTCTGCAGACGCCGCATAGGTCCTGTGTGATTGGTGAAGGTGGTGGCCCCGGTTGCCTGCGTTTCTTCAACTTTTGCGGTCTGTAGCAAGCGGAAGTCATGACAGCGTGCTTCCTAAAGTTAACCAACTGTAAGGGATCACCAACGATTTGTATATCAACGTCGTCGGTATCCCTGGGCGCAACGAAAGCCTTACGTTTTGAAGACGTAGGCAACGGAACGAACGACGACGTGCCGGCAGTCAGTTCAACCGTCTTCCTAATTCTCCGTCTCATTGCTGCAAACGGTATAACCGACGACTGTGCTAACCTCTGCGTGGTTCTCCGTGGGCACCACGGTGAATTCTTTACCCGCCGCTATCAACGTAGCTATAAGTCGCAGTTGCTCTAATAAACGCCCTAATTACATCCCCCTGTTTGAGTAACCTAAGATTGCCTTGTCCGCGCAATAAGTCTTTTACACGAATGACGCCGTTTCGGTCATCCATTAATCGCAATTCACGGCTAAGACTATTTATGTCCCTAACAGTAACTAGGCGGTTGAACTTATCCCACGCATATCGACAAACCTCTCTAGCATTTCCGAAAATTTTCATTACGCCAATTACTTGCGCCTCCGGCTCTGGGGTTAGCTTACGATTGCGCGCGTAATAACGGTCATGAGACCGATGGAAGGAATGACTGTGTTGCAGACAACTTCCTACCATCTGGCATTGCCTGCTAACTGCACGCAACATGACGAATGCCGGGCAGTTATTTGGAAACCTGCAAATAAATATTACTTGAAAAGATGACAAATTTACCTAGGACCACTTTGATTTCTACGTCCCTTGTTTACACAGCAGTACTTGATCCGATAGTAAGGAAAAGAAGGGGGAAGGGACCGCGGATGCTGTCAGAGCCAATTTCTGGAGCTGACACTGTGATATTTATAAAACGAAATAAGCATCTTTTGCTGAAAAACCTTAAAGTCACATTCAAAACAAGAAAAACTAGCACAAAACAGCGAACGTAGCAGCTAAACACTTCTGAACCATCAATATGGGCAGCGTCCGCATCCGCATGAACAGCCATGGCAGCCATGAGAGCGCAACTGACGTGGTTTCTGGTTTAACATGTATTTATACCCAAAATCGTCCGTTTAAACAATAATCAGGTTCTCCGGATTACCATTTTCGTTAATTCCGAAAAATGCCCAATAACGCATTCATTCCATTTCCATAACATTTCTTTTTAGCTTCACAGGAGCGACTTTTCTACGCGGAAGTTTCGTCACTATACACTGTGATAGGTAGGACCGCTAAGGTTGGTGAGCTGTCTCGTCGAAGTTCGTCGATATCGGGATGCTTTGCTTGGCCTGTGCCATCGCATCGAGGTCGATGCTGCTTTTTTGAAGGCAAACGAAGCTGGCGTCTATAATTACGTTCATCAGCGGCGGAGTTATCTGCCCCAGAGACCTGTCGTATGTCCACAGTGGACCGCGAAATAAGGCTTAAGTGGCGGATCTCGTGTGGAGGGTACCGGTCAGAGGCTGAATGGAGCGCGTAGGCCAGCGGTTGGTGGTCGGTAAACATCTTAAATGGAAGATCTTCTAATGCGTGCCTCAAGTGCCGGACGGCTTGGCAGACGAAGAGATACTCCCTGCCAACCGTGCTATATCTAGACTCTGCCGGCTGCAGCCTCTTAGTAAAGAATGCTAAAGGCTTCAAATAACCGTCGGTGTGCTGTTGAATTACAGCTCCGACTGCGGTGTTTGAGGCGTAGGTTATCTGAGATATGGGCGCTCCCGGATCAGGATGTGCGGGTAGTGCTAATCTGGTGATAGTATCCTTAACGGAAATGAAAGCCTGTTTCGCAGCCTCGGGGAATGCGAACTTGAGCATAACTGCCCGTAACAGATCTGTCAGGGGGTAATTGCTTCTGCGGAATTAGGAATGAAACGCCGGTAGAAGGTGACTAGGCCGACAAACCACTGTAAATGCCGATCCGAATGAGACTCTAGGTAGTCCTGAGTAGAAGTGACCTTATCTGGCAAGGGAGCTATACCCGAGGACGAAACCATATAACCTGGGAATGTAACGCTGGGTTTTTGAAGCTCACATTTCGGCGCGTTAATCGTTACTCCATGTGTGTTGAGGCGGTCGAACAGCGCACGCGGGTAAGTGGAGTGTAGCTCCTCCAAGTGGATAGCTACTTGAATATCGTTTAGGTG
Source organism: Fasciolopsis buskii (assembly GCA_008360955.1). Lineage (NCBI taxonomy): Eukaryota > Metazoa > Platyhelminthes > Trematoda > Plagiorchiida > Fasciolidae > Fasciolopsis > Fasciolopsis buskii. The sequence continues at coordinate 13,979 of LUCM01006290.1, forward strand.
CACATAAATATTCTCAAACCCGCTTGTGACCGTGCATAAACCTTCGGAAGGTTTGAGCTGCATTGCTGAGCCCGAAGGACATCCTCAAGAACTCAGACACTTCGAAAGGTGCGATCACTGCCGTTTTGGTATGCCTTTCTCTTCTACCGGGATTTGATTGTGCTCGAACTAAGTTTATGCGGCTGAAAATCTTGCAACCGGACAGCGACGAAGTGAGGTCCTCTATGTGGGGGATCGGATACCTATCAGGAACAGTGACCCTATTAACTGCACCGCAGTCTCCACATGGTCACCAGTCGCCATTGTTCCTAGAGACCATGTGAAGCGGAGAAGCCCAAGGACTACTGGAAGGTTGAATGATGCCTAGTTCCAACATGTGGTCGAATTCCGCCTCGGCCAGGCGGAATTTAGCAGGAGATACTCGACGAAGCCTACTGAATGTTGGGGTCCTGTGGTCACTATATTGTGAGTTACATTAGTATTGACTGCGGGACGTAGGCCGGCGTGCCGTAGTGTGCTCGAGTAGTTGCAAAGCAGCCCATTGTATGGCTGTTGGGCTGGCGGATTAGCGTACTGGGGCGTAATTTGGTTGACACCGGCATACGAGCCGGTCACGGTCAGCGACGTTTGACAATCTACTACTTCCGTCATCCGGAATTTGCTCATTACGATCGACAGAAAAGCCACTAAAGCGAAGACTTTCGAGATCCACGTAGATGTGGCACCTCCAATATAATTGCGCTAAATGTAGAACATCTTTCTTGGTACCAAGTTTTGAATCCATGGCACTCAATGCCAGCTATTTTGCCGTATGCAACAGCTCATCCTGGCGCTAAAGTTCTGATTTATAAAGGTAGTTTTGTGAACGCAAAACTTAGTACGTTTCTGTTTCCACTTAAGCACCCTTAAAGAAAATACCTGGATGATTCAGCGGCTTTAGGATATCTGGCTCTATCAGTATTATGTATTCGTTAGTTTTGGTCCTAGAAAGTGCTTTAAGATTTCACTTCCCCAAGGCATAAAATATCCGCAGGCAACTCCATCAACCTCGCTTGGGTGACTTGCGTCAGTCAGCTGTATCATGGATTGCAGTTCACATATAACCGCAGTCAACATTGGATCTCAGGCCAAACTGGTAAAGTAGATAAAAATCAACGATTGGTTGAATGTTTGAGGCCTGCCGGTTTAGGCAGGCGTGGTATTGTCCCACGGCGGCTGCTCGTCACATTTTTAAATCGCTCTTGGGAAAAGTGAATTACAGTTAGTTTTCCGGCCTGGCTAGGAAGTTAACTTTCAGATATTTTATCAATTTTGCGCAACCATAAAACGTCAGCTACCATAACTTTTGTTTTATCACTGGGTTTAGGAATTAGGGTTTACGACTCTGAAAGCAACGGAGGAAAACTTCTGGGTCTCTTCCATTTTCCGTAGGAAAGGCCGCGCTTTCCTGCTTCCGAAAGCCCTGATAGGGTTAAACGATATTTGTGCAGTAGCAATGAGCTTGCAGCTTAGAATGTTTAAAATGGATTTCGAAACTCGTGAGAACAATAATTTAGAAAAACTTCTGTTCAAGAGTTTCAGTATGGCAGTGAGAAAAGTCTAACACCAATGCACGCTTCAATTTTAACGGTCTACTTGAAAACCATCAAGTCGTCTGTATTTCCTCGTCATTTTCCATCAAGGACATCACTCTATTAAGATGTTAGCAGCACCCTGTGGAATCTATTTTGCATATTTGCAAGCACACTAGTAAAGATTTCAAACGAGTTCATCAAATATTGCTTGGGTTTCTTATTTCGCCTTCGGCTTCATTACTCACAGGGGCCGACAGTATTCTTGATCTTGTCTTCACAACTGGCTTAAGCCCAGGTGTGCACATCCATAGACAACAGATTACTCGGATGTGATCATCCCACTTCTCAGATTCGACATCCGTTATCTCCTCCTCAGCTTTCACTAAACCATACCACGGAGCCTCATGAAGCCATCTTCCCCCATAATTCGTAGCCAAAATTGGGACCGTTTATTTCTATCAGTGGATCCTCAACCGGCCACTAACCAATTTTACACAACTCTGGGTGAGTGCTTTGCTCTAATCACTCCAAACCAGTGTGACACGGAGGCTGAATACCTTGGACCACCTTGAGAAAATTATTCTTAAATCCAAACAAGATTCAAAAGAACAAAGGAATTTGCTATGGTATTGCAGATGAAACATCTATCCACGGAGATTAAGACCCTTCTCGGTTCTCTCCAAGAGAATAAGGAACTTCAAGCAATGCACTACCAACAAGGCCGCGATACTGACAAGACTGCTGAGAATTTTCGGCTATCTACTCAGCGCACACATTACATCTGTCATACTTATGGGTACATGTGCAAATGATTGTCTAATGATCTCGGAGGTGTTCAGTGAATATTTCGCCGCCTCCATGACAAACGACGACAACGCCATTACATGGGACATGCATTCAGTTTTCTCTGCATTCACTCCAAGAGTCCCTTTCCACCCAAGCCACATTAAACCACTGTTGTCAAAAGTGAGACCATCCTTCATGTTGGAAAGGACGACTTCCCCCAGCCCTCTTCGAATTTGAGGGAGAAGACACCCCTATACTGTTGTCTAATCTATTCAATCTTTCCTTTAATTGTGTCCCTTTCCTCTGCCAGTGGGAAGCATGTCATTATTCCAATTCACAAAATCGGCTCAATGCAGAAGACATCTAATTACAGACCCATCAATCACACATTATGGCAAGAACAATAAAAGGTAAGTTACCAACTTACTTAATAGATCATGACCTCATTAACGCCGGCCAACATGGTTTCCTTCAAAATAAGCCATTTTCTATCCCCATGACTGATTTCCCAAGCACAGTGAAAAGGTTGTCAACAGCGGAAAGTCAGCGATTGTGATTTTATTATACATGACGTAAGTTTTTGATCGCGTATCTCATCACAAGGTTCTCACGAAGATCACAAGCTGCGGTATAACAGTCCCCCGTTCTGGCTTGATTCTCTTCTTAATTTGCCTCTACAATGCAGGTAATGAATGTAAATGGAACCCTATCCAAGGACCGTCCGATTACTAGTGGGGTCATTCAAGGAAGCCTACTGGGTCCACTGCTGTTTCTGCTGTACATCAACGATATTTTTCACATCATTAGGTATGATATTCCTTTTCTGTTTGCAGATGATATAAAAATTGTATACACGTTTCCCCCTCTTCACCTGAATATCACCATAGATTATGTAAAACATGATCAACTACCGCTTGATTAATGGTGCGCAGTTTGGTCAATAAAATTCTCGGCCCACAAAAGCAGCACACTTGCATACAAATGCCACGTTTCTACATAAATCTTCGAGATTAACCAAGAAGTCATTCCTTCCCCTTACACTGTCAGTGACCTGGGTTTGCATTACTCCACCACGTTCAACTTCTCAGAACACCCTGATACAATTTGCAAAGCCTAGGATGCTATTTCGGTTGGTGCACAGAACCTTTAGAAACCTGGGAAGCAAGCTGTTAATATATAAAAGGCACGTAGGACCTATCCTGGACTATTGTTCCAACGTGTGGTCCAACAAGCGGAGGAGTGGAAAATTCGAGATGGATAATGTTCAACGAACATTTGTAAAACGACTTCTTGTCTACTCTTCATCGCTAAGCTACATGGAAAGCTGTACAGATCTACACCTCGATCTCTTATGGCAGCGTCGAGTTCATAGGACTATTGGTAAAAACGTGTGCATCTTTGCAACTGAAGTTAGAAATAACTTTCCCTATGGCTTGCGTCTAGCTGCGTCCTTGGTGTCAGTTGCCATGTCGAGGATAACACTTAGGAAAAACTTCATCAGCAAATATTACTCCCAATGGAATAAACCACCTCAACACATAAAGATGATTCCTCCTGCCTCCGTTACCTTCAAAAACGAAATTAGGAGGGCAATAATGTAAACCTTTATTAAATTTGCACGATTTCTGTACTCCAATAGAGGGGGCCTATGAGCCGGGCCCAGGAAACTAACTGAATACAACATTCGGAGTCTTATCACAACCCACCCAACAAGGTCTAGCCATTTGCATTCCCAATAGTTTCCACAAGTGCAAATCAATGTGGGTTTAAGTAGAAAATCTCCGTCAGTGAAACAAGCCAGCACAATTTTCACCTAACTTTCGATCTCGTTTACTGCGCATGCAGCAAGGCATATAAAAGCACATACTCAAATCTTATTCTCGCTTACTCCCAAACTAATATTTAATTTCCAAATCTAAACCATTTCTTATGCGGGAATTTGACATTTAGAACATTCCAAGCGGGAAGTTCGGCATCACTTGACGCCTCACTCTAAATAACATCCATCACTTCTCGTTTCTAGATTTGCACACACCATAACCCTCAGATGGATTACCTCCAGACTGCCATCTCTCCAGGTTTTGTTCCAGTTATGTGCATTTGCACTCGTGTCTCGCCAAGGGTCTACGATTCAGTTTCTAGTCCCGTCCTCGCACGTCTCAACATACCGTGAAAGCAAGATGACCCAAAGCTCAGCTCAACTATCCCAGGACGGACAAATACGATCTGATCCACGGCCGCGATGACGTGGACATTGTTTCTAATCCGCATGAATCACCAACGTAGACTGATAACCCTGCTGCAAGCCTGTCTAGATATCGAGGCCACATAATGTGATACACAAAGCCTGTGCCTATTTGAGCGGACAAGTCCTCGCAATTGCACAGATTTGCTGCCGGAGCTACCCGCCCGTGAATAACATGCCCACCACGGTGAAACACAATCGCCACGGAGGCACCCGCACTCAGATCCCAGTTTCAGATGCCGCCACCGTCGTCCACCGCGAACATCGCCTTCGGTTTTTTCCTAGCCAAACGCGGCTATCCCCATACCAGTAATTGCTATCAGCCAGACTCCCAAGTGCAAACAAAGGAGCAAAGCAACCCGTTTTGGTTTCACACTGGCTCACCAGCGTCGGTTACATTATTGAACGCATACTATATTAATCGTCACTCTCCGCAATTCCGGCGACCTTTTCGTTCTTCCTGTCTTCAAACAATGGTTAGCCAAGACTCTTCATTAGTGTTCTTTGCCCTTCACATTTTCAAAAGGCTTGCAACTATTTTCTTGCCTCCAGAATCCATGGTAAGATGACCGACGTCCTTTTATATTTCCATTTAAATGCAGGGTATCTCTCAGCCATCAATACTTTTTCCGGCAGCTGTTTGGTCCGCTTTGACAATTTCTTTTACCTTGCACTCATGGTCATTGAAGAATTTCCTCATGGTAATCTAAAATTCATATCCATTTTACAGACTCTTAAATCCGAATACTACGGACATACCTCGAAACCCGCCGCCATTCTTCAATTGAACCTTGCGCATGTGATACGTACCAATGGTGCGTATAAACACCTCGTTCCTCTTAGAACGCCAGTTTTTCTATTTTTTCTCATTCTGCACTCAAATATTTACTTGCTTTTTCAATGTGACTCTTAAAATCCCCTGCAACATTCGATCGTGCAACCATACATGCCTTTCTAAGTATCCGAGAAAGATATGAATATACATAATGTATATTTTTTCCTTCATATAGGTTATTGGATGTTGTTACCCTGCCCGTTCTTTTGACAAGGTTTTGCTTCTCACCTCATGTTGTTCCGGAAGGTCCCTGTTAAATGAAGGGGTAATCCAGACTTGAGGATAGATTTTATCTCCGCCAAGATAAGATTTAATGAGTTCATCTCTGCAGTGTGGCTTTTGTGGAGCAGTTACGTTTGTAAAAGTGATTCGGGTTGCCTAGGTAAATAAATTGGTGGTCTCAGTTCGCTGGCAAACTGGGTGGAACTACCTTTGGTTCTTGCCCGAATGACAGTTATCCTTTAAAAGTCTTAAGTTTTAATGGCGGAGTGCTTTTGGTCCTTAAAGATTTCTGTATCTCATTGGTTTTGCCGGTGTGCACTTACAAATGCTTATCCGCAAGTGCAAATGGTATCACTTACCACGCTGTGGAGCCTAGTCTTAATTATATGGCGGCCAACCGAGAGTTTCTGCCTATGTCCAACGAATTCATGTTTCCTTTTCCACAAATTTTGCGAAGCATGAAAAGCCGAAAGAACGTTTAATTATTTGCCGAGTGGGGTTTGGAAACACCGTTATGGCTACGTAAAAATGCATGAAAAATGCAATCACTTGTTTCTGTTTTGGATTGGCGGTAGAGAAAAGAGGAAAGCTTCTTCTGAGGTCTTAAACGAAGAAAACGACATATGTGTATTCCACCAAAGTGCTTTGGACAGTCTCACTACTTATAAGTTGCCCAGTTTGCATTTCATGATATTGATTCAAGGGCTCTTGGTTCCGCAACTCTTAGCGCCATCCAAAATGTCGTCCGCTGTCTGCCGTTCTTCCTCGCTTTTGGTCCACACCATTAAGGTTTCAATGCATGGGTGTCACACATTCTTGACTATATGTTTATCCACCAGCAAATGAGTTTCTACAGAAATTGCTCACTGATGCGATCGGGCGTCAGAGAGCGAATTCGCTCTAAAAAGCAGACGAGGTTGTCACCATGGCCAAGCCTATTAAACTGGTCTGAAGCCACGAACAATTAGAAAAATAACAATCAGCAAAACAAAGGAGGGTAAAAGTGGCAGATAGTCTGCTCTCTGGCTTTAAATAACAAAACCATGGCGAGATTCTTTCGAACTGAATGTGTACATGATATCGCTTTATTGCGAGTAGGGCATTGCCTCAGGCTGCCTTATATTGACTAAATGCGCGTGAATGTTGGGGGCATCATAGAAGAAGGGTGCTTAGTTAGAAATTGGCTATGACAATTTACTTAAGCTGATAACCTGGAAGAAAGAAGAGAAAGGATGGGCAAGGCGGAATTCTTGCTAACAGTGAAGCACGATAATTACCAGCATTTTCCAATTGCGCGACAGACTACAAACGGACACTCTTGGTACCGAATTTCTGGCCGCTATTGCTTATGGTCAGTCCGATCAGAAAAGGACGATGAAAGAAACAATCTGGATATACAAGACTTGATATACGGAATAAATTTCTGACAGTGTGAAAGGGTACTGAGGCCGGACACTGGACAGACGGAGTCCTATTATATGGGCAGCGACTGAAATTGCGTCCTGTATCCGCGCTTCGCCTTTTCCTTATTTAATGGAAATTCCAAATATAGACGCTGTTGAGATTCCTAAAACAAACCTAATAGGTTTAACGGCCAAAATGTCTTCCAGTGCGGAAATGTAGTTGCTGTTATAGAGCCTGTTGATGCCCTTTGGTAAACGCCCTCGTAAACAGTCAACTTTCGAGAAATGCAAACACAAAACATCAAAGCCAAATTTAATCGACATGGGTGCCTGGAGTGGAATTCGTCGCATGAATGGTTGAATCTGAGTCCTCCTGTCTCTGAAAACAGCTCAAGTGTAGGAGGGACAACCGAAACAATTTGAACAACAAAACAAATAAGCGAAAACTAGCCAGAACTATACAGTTTATCCCGAATAACAGGGCTGTGTTAAACTTTTGTCAAGGAATACAACGACGGTATGCTTTGGAGTAACCGGGAAATTTTCAGAACAACTTTTACGTGTGCAGATTTTGGGACAGTTACCGAGCAGGGCCAATCCAGCGTGCACCCATGTTAAGGAGTTTTATTTTTATGTTCTGGCGTGATGTCCCCATACGCAGCGGGCAATCGGAGCCGAGTGACGAGGCAAAGGGCTGCACATTAAGTACAGTACTTGTGTGAGACCCACACAATAATAATGGACCTTACGGATAAAACAGGCAAGGTTTGCGTGAGATTAAGCCAATCAACGGCTTATCTGAGTGACATATGAACTTCGCATACATACTCCGATTAGCGCATCTGGTCGTAAAAGAAATCTACGCCCACAAAATGTTTGTAGGAGCCGTGAATTTTATGAGAGAAAAGTTTGTTTTCTTTGCCCTGTCGGAAAGAAAACTGCCTCAGCTCGAGTACATGTTCAAAGCCACCCTGATCAAACAAGTAGTCGACAGGGTTTGAGGCAGATAATTTTCTCTGCATAGGAAGTTATCTGAAAGGGGGGGTTAACAGAAGGTGACGGAAGAAGTTCAAATTAGCTCAAGGCAGACATGAGAGCTCTATTTCTTAGTAAGGCCAACAGAAATGTCAATTTCAGACAACAGCATACTAAATACGAAACAAGAGTGACGGACTGAGACTCAGAGGAATGGTATGAATAACTCTGATGTGGCATTCAAGCGCACGATGGAGATCGCATAGAACTGATGCTTTGTGGGAAAACGCAACGAACAGTTTCTCTGCACTATATAACTGAGTCTCACTCTAAAGCATTTCCGACCTTGAGCAGTAATGCGTAAATCACATTTGGTGACGAAGGTCTTTACAGTCAGCGAACGCTGCTTTGTTGTGAACTCTCCGCAGCCATATCCGCAGGTATATCTAGGAAAGAAGTACGGTAAGGCCTCACAGTATGCTAGGGACCGAAGCGCAGAAAGTGCAGCGTGACTACAGAGGTTCAGTGAATGAAAGAATGACTTGCCCAAACTAAATCCAGAGAACGGAGATAAGAAGAGAATACGTCGTCCTGTGTCGTAATACTGTTTTTCGGCAATGTTGGGTGATCGCGAGTGCTGAGAATGCTGATGATGAGAAGACTTATTTTGGGACAACTTTGTTCAGTTCAATTTGAACAGAACACGGATGTGTTCGTGCTATTCGAACTTCCAGAATGCTTTAACTGGTATGCACCGTGGTTAGGCATCCACATCTTTTAAGTCCGAATCAATGGGTCCTGCGATGGCGATACGCCTTTGGAAGGCCAGACGTTTCGGATGATCACCCTGTAAATGAGAGAACAATCAACATATCCGCCATCCGTTGGCCACATCAACATCCGAAAATGTGGTGTAACATTTGGTTTCAATACCAAAGGAACTGGTCGGCATACATGATGATCCAATTAATTTGGTGGGCAATTAGCAAATAAATTTGACGGACCGAAACTCTTGGCTGCCTGGGACAATCCGACTGAATTTATTAGCAATGCTGTGAACTCACTGGTGCTTGTAATAAAGTTCCTGGAATTCAACCCGGATCACTGGCTCCATGGCCTTTAAGGAAGCAATAGTGTGGCAATGTTAATTTGCCTACGAAATCTGATTAAAGACGAAAATGAACCAGCAAATTGTGCCACAATGTAAGAAACTAGGCTTTGGGACTGAAAGTGGACTGTGAAGGGTTGAAGGAATTTTGATTAGTTTGGCTTCTGAAATGCATGCGAGCAGGCTAACGCAGAAGGTAGTTTAAGCAGAGAAAAATATTCTGAAATTTGGTTATTGGATTATTCGAGATATAAGGAATGTATTGGATGGGTAATTTGCAAAATTGGCTAGTGGTGATTGTGAAAATCTGCAAGTGCTAACGGGAAGCTATATTCATATGTGAGTAACGGCTGAATTACACATTGCTGTAAGGTGGGCAAAACAGTCACATATTTCAGGTCACAATTGCGAAATTGTGGACCATCTGATATTTTGATTGAATTCGACAGATTATGGATAAAAAACGCAAAATTGGATCGAAAGTTCCAAGGGAGGAGCCAGATGGATGGTGTAAAACTCGGTAGGACCATCCAGGATTACCAAGGCTAAGGATTTTTAGGATGACGGACTGTTTTACGAAGAAATTTTGCAGACGATTAGTCGAGAGACGTTTTCTGCAGTGTGTTGATCTACACCAATGCACTGACGATTGGCAATTGGTGGTGACGAGATGCCACTTGCCTATTTACATGTTAACTTACTAAAGGATTGGAGAGTTCTGGCATATCGGGCCTCAGCCCTTAGGGATTGTTGAGTAGCACCGGTGGATAATCAGGCCTTCTTATGTTATCCTGGAAGAATGAGATGAGATGGAATAAGTGGAGTTATTCTCTCGCTGCGCCTACGATTTTCCAGAAACCAGGTGCTGCCTGCAGTTCCCGTTGGTCCAGTAAAGGCTGAAAAGTGATGACATGATACCCAATCAATGCTGTTGGACTGCAACCGGGCATGTCTCGCGACGTATTCTGGAATTTTTCCAATATATATGGAGCCGAATTTTTTGAGGATCAGTCGTAAGCGCACAAGATGCTTGAAGTATAAATTGGAATTCCATCTGATGCTCATTCTTCGCAAAGTTCGGCCCCAGATTCTGAGAAACGGACGATTTATCATAAGGCAACCCTCTCGACTGGTACCTAGGTAGCACTTCCTCAGTAACGGCGGCAGTTGAATGTAGTTATTTGTCCAGACTTACCGCTGCGGAAGGTTGCGGTGATCTTCAAGGTAGATTTATCTGGTAAGCATAAAAGTGAATTCATTTATCTTTATGGCATTTGAAACCTCTTCTGTTACCACCCACGTTTCAATGGTTCTCTCTCGCCTGGGATTGATATGAGTTCCACTTCTCTAGCTGGAACTGAACTGCGCTACACCGCTGCGCAGCCTGATAGCTCAGGAAGATCAGGAATAGAGAATTCGGGGACGCCCCTAGGCAAACGGAAATAATGGCTGCATCAAGGTAGGTGACCGGATGAATTTTTCCCCCAAAGGATCAATCTCCCCGACTCGAGCTAGGAGTGATTATCTTAGTCTCCAATTTTACTCGAATTAGGGCTGCCGTAATCCATGTGTAGGCCGACTATGAAAGGATTATAGGCAAGTAGCTCAGTGCAGAGCTCTGGAAAAGATGCGAAGTGCGAGATTCCTACTTGCCCCAAAGGCAAGCTCGTAGCAGGGATTCGGTGTGACGTGTAGATCTGCCCTTAATAAGACAGCCTAAGTCGTGCTTGCCGAACTTGCCACCCTGGGGTAAACCTAGTTATGCTAATGGCAAGCCTCGCCGAAAGCAAATGACAGAAAGAGCGCTGGGAAGAGCGACACTGTTAGAAATGGTTTACTAGAGGCCGCAAAAAGTAGTGACAGCTAGAAAGAAGAGGATTTTGCACCGGCACCGGCAGTAATGGAAGGGACTACTAGCGGGAACTCTGCTGACCGGGTAAGGCCGGAGGTCATAAAACCCTCGGAGAACGCACGCGTGAATGACGGTAAAGTGAAAGTTTTACCTTATGGAGGACCAGAGGCAATGGAGAGGAGCAGTCTAGGAGGTGATTAAGAGGCGAAAAGGAAGGATGTACAGCAAGTCCTGTACCGGATGAACGGGGATTTCAACTGCGAACAAAAAATCCAGCGACATCGCCTCGTGTAAAAATCGAAATGTTATCCACGGGATCCCGGATCCTTTTATGAAGAAGAAAAAGCAGAGAAAAAGGACGGCGAGATACCATGTATTCAAACTGCTCCGCACGGTGGAAAAACCGGAACATATTGCTATGAAAAGCGTACTTTGTCTGAGAAGACGGCAAAGAGTCAGTTACTCTAGATGCCGGCAACCACGGCCAACGCTGGTTGAATTCGCCAATCCATGGCATAGGGACAGATTTATAGCATCAACAAATAGAACCAAGACGATCACCTGAGTGTGATTACCATAGGGCCGGATGATACTGCCACGAGCAGGATCAAGGCCAAGGATGCAAACTGGTGCTCACCAGGATTCAATACCTCGCGGCTGAAAGTCCCCAAACTGAAGATCCAAAAGTTGGGTGAGGGAGGGTAACTGAATACAACTTCTTGCAGCAGGATTAGAGGTGAACGTAGTGGGCGAGTGCAACTTGGGGCACTATGACTGGATCCCATACCCGTGACTGTCATACGCCAGAAGAACTAAAATAAGAGGGGTGAGAGCTCAGGGTGACGGCGGAGATCTTGACAAGAAAACGGGCAAGGGCCTCGGGTGTAATTCCCAAGCATGCGACACACCGTCCGCTTAGCGGCCGAAAGGGAGGAGGCGGGAAATATAGCGGTGTCCCACACAAATGCTGCAAGTGTGGGTAACAAGTGGCCAGAGCTAAAGTACAGGACACTGGATGTAGATGTAGTGGCTGTCACTGAGAACGGGTTGCGGCCGAGGAGGGGTGACAATAACTTAATGGCGCGGGATTATTCGTCCTTTAGAATGGATAGCGCGGATGGGAGAATAGAAGGCGGGACCCTGATGCTAGTGGCTGAAATGTACGAAGCGCAGTACGGTCATAAGCTGCATATCCCAAGCATACAGGTTCTGGAAGTCATCAGCGCAACTGGCGGCTTGAGGATCTCGGTTGAAGCTGTGTACTGGATCCCGGGACCGACGCAAGTGGAGGACGGGGAGCTTTTTCTATTTCTTGGTGTGGTTGCAGGGGCTGCGGGCAAGCTTCTTACACTGGGAGATTTCAACGCCCCCGAGATGGATCGAGTTTGCAAGACAGCCCCGGAAGGCACCTTTGGGCATCAACTATTGCAGTTCGTGCACGAAAGTGGGATGGTTCAACACATTACCCAGGCGACTAGATGGAGATTCGGGCAGGTATCTTCAACCCTTGACTTCGTGCTAACGAGAACACCGAATGACAGGTAGCCTTGAGTTGGAAGATCTAATACGTAGGATTGACCACGCCGTAATCCGTATGCAGCTGAGCCTGCACGGAATAGTAGCCCCCGATGAATATGGGAAGATATTCTCAGGAACTGATAAACCTTGGCTGCTGGACCTGGGTCTCCAAACTCGGTGGGAATTAGAGAGAAGTAGCAACTTTTTGGATCGCCAGTTAGAGGAAATTAAGAGCAACATGCCAGTAATAACAGACGTGGCTGCACCCTTAAACAGAAGCAAAGGAAAAGTGCGAAAACCAAGATGGAGGAGAAAGATCACGAATGTCAGATGGCAGAGAGCAGGGCATTCACGAGATTTAAGGACGCAGAGCTACTGGATTACATAAGATACATAACGGAGAGAGACTGAATGTCCCGCATCCAAAGACAATGCCGAACCGCCTCCGGGTAGCGGATCGCTCGGGCAGCTAAAAGCAACCCGAAAGCCTATTTCAGTTATCTGCAGACCAAGTCAGCTTTGAAAAAGGCCGTAGGGGAGAGAATCGGCCGACATTCAGGAAAATGCCGACTGTCTGTTGGAATTTTCCCCGGGAAGCACACAAGCAGGATCAACGGACGCAGCGGAAAACATTAAGTCCAGCTAACCTTATGGTGAAGATGCCGGGTGGAGCGATCATGGTAAGAGAAGTGTGGGACAGTCTGAAAACAATGGGTGCGCCGAAAGCGACAGGGCCTGATGGGATCCACCCAGCGATAGTAAGGCCACTGGCGGAGGTCCTGGCGAAGCTTCTCACCCGGCTCTTCAATGCATCGCTGGACGAAGGGCGGCTTCCCGCGGACTGGTCGACGTCGACAATCATACCGGTGAGTAAAGACGGGGACAGATAAATGTGGTCAGTGAGTCAGACATCCATCGTGTTGGAAACCCTCGAAAGGGGTCTTCGCGACAGAATAGTCAATCACCTGGAGACCAAAATTTGATGATGATGGAGCAACATGGTTTTGGGCACAAACATTCCTGTCTGACCAACTTGATAGGCTTCTTGTACAAGCATTAAGTATTGTTGACAGGGACGAAAGGGTGAAAGTCTGCGATCTGGTCTTTCAAAAAGCCTTTGATTCCGTGGACCGCAGGCTTCTTGACCAGAAAGTGGAGGCTTTCGGAGTTGATGCTATGGTGACTAACTGGTTTGCATAAAGTCTAAAGGGCAGATATTTCAGGGTGAGAATCGAGGGTGCCTAACGGACAGAGGGTTGCCACATCGCCGGGTGCCCCAGGGGTCTGTCTTAGAGCCACTGATTTTGTTGCGTATGTCAACGACATAGCTAGTGGATTGGAAAATCCAGGCCCTATGTTTATTGATGACATCAAACTATTAGGGACAGCAAACAGTGAGGCTATCCAGAAGGATCTGAATAAAGTTTGCCAGTAGTGAGTGAGATAGAATCTTCCGTTGAACCTGGACAGTTTTCAGCGGCTCATGGAAGGAGAAGCAAATTCCCTTTGCCACATGGGTCCACCTGGGCATCAGGTCGGGATGGAACAAACTCAGCAAACAAGAGTCCTCAGGATAGTCGTAAGTGCAGACTTCAAACCTAGTCTGCAATATCAGAAGACAGCCAAGAATGTATGGTGTGCCCTACGCCAACTTAAGAAGACCGCCGGATCTTGGAAGCCTAGAGTTCTGCCACTGTTCGAGGCATTTTCCGACCGCACTTGTAAAACCGTGTCCAGGGATGGAGAACATTTGGTGCGAGACAGGAAAATGCTAGAACGGGTTCAGCCTGTTTTTTCACGGTAGATTGGGAATTTGAGGCACGTGGCATATGAGCAGTGGCTGAGAGCCCTTGGCTTGTAATTCCTGTAAAGATGCAGGAAAAGAGGCGACTTAATACAGACCTTTAAGATAATTAAAGGTCTAGCCGAGATACAGGGTCATCGCGGATCCCCATTCCAGAGAAAGGGGGTAACGACACGCTAAGAGTTGACGGGAAAATGATTGTACGGGAACACGTGACCACCGGGTTGAGGAGCAAATCGTTTGCCACACGAGTGGCGAATGGCTGGAATAAGTTGCCGGAAGACGTGTTCAAGGTGGGGTCAGTGCGCAAGTTCAAGGGGAGACTAGACAGTATTTGCCTGGCTGTGTTTGGAGGAGACAGTCTGTGTATCATGGGGATGAGGAGATGGTCGGGAGGAAAGCACCTCAGTAATTGTTTCTGCCCTTATAGGAACTGAAGAGGGCTTTCCACCCTCCTATTGTCGGAACATATTCAGATCCAAGGAGCTCTCGGTGCAAGAACCTGGACGATCAGGCATGTCGCCGCATAGTCCTGTAATCTAACTGGAACTTGAACTGGAGGTTTCCTCTGACATTCACACAACTGTGTTGAAAATGCGGTCAAAGTAAGTCCAAGGATAATACGACGACCGTAAGGGTTGCACTTTTGTTCATACCACTGCAAGGCCTGTGGACTGTCTTTTGGGTCTCTTTGTCACTTGTGTCTTGTGCTCACTGAAGTGAATTGAAGGTATATTGTGCAGTTACGCGGGGTGGAATTATGAGTGCGCTCCTGTTTCCCTTCGTGTGAACCCATGGATGATGTCTTTGATCTCGTTGCCAGCGCTGAGAGTTCTGAATTGGTAGTTGGATCACGCGACTGGAAAGGAAGGTTGCACGAGGTGTCTTTGTTTGCCGTACGTGATGGTCTACACGATGCGCACGAAAAGTTCATGCAATCAAGTTTTAATTCCGGAGTTCGTAATGGCTTCGCAGCTACAAGAAGAATTGCTTTCCTTAAAGGAAAACTGTCAGCACGGATCGCTCTAGGATCAGAAAGCCAAAAGGAGATGGATCAGTTGAAGAATTCACTGAATTCGTTCGAAAAACGACTTGTGGCAGCGTTAACGATTTTTAGTCGTGGATCGCGTCAGTGTGATATTCGGGTTTTCCAAGAGGCGGATGAGTTCATAACAGAAGCTGAGGATGTTATTAAGCGAATAAAACGAAATTGACCAGGATATCCATGTATTCGAACTATTTTGTTTGTGACAGTTTGCTGCGATGCATTGGTTGATTTATTCCACACCTTGGCGATCGGGGTTTTCACTTCCACTTCAGCACTCTTACGCGTACTCCTTTAGACACATTTACAAACACTAGGGCCACAGAGTTAGCACTAGGATTATGCATAACAACAGGAAAAACTGAAATACCCGCTTGTGAGCTCGTCGGTTTTATACCGTTCCTCTTACATCGCCTGCCCGCCATTGGCAATTGAAACGTCTGCTCACTTCAGTTCAGTTTGCACAGCATGGTAGCGGCCTTAATGGTGAGTCGAGCATCCAGATTTCCTTTGACGGTATATGCAGGTTTGACATCTACCAGTCTTGTTTTCTATTTCCAATTTGGTTTGTTGCAGAAGTTCAGAATCCGCTAAAATGAGAAAGGAATAAAGTATATTCTAACCCTTAAAGCGAGAGAGCATTTAGTATCGATGGTTCTAACATGAGTCTCGTATTACGTTTGCCTTCCCTTAACCTTTGCGACCACTTATGCGTCACTCTTACTCGTCTCCGTACAGTTGCAATAATGGCAACCCTTACACTTGACCGGTACAAGGATAAGACAGTCGGAAGCGGTAGCAGGTTGAGTATATTCTGACAGGAGTGTGCGAGCAGGGCGTGCGCGAACAAAGCACAAGTGGCGACTGCGCTTGGTGGTCGACGTTCGGTTAAACAAGTGATCCGGGGGAATAAATCTATGTTACGCTACAAGCATCCATTGGGCTTGCGTTCCATTATTTTCTGATATCATACTAGAAAATGTCTTCATCACCCGGCTTGTTTTTAAACCCCCTTCATCCTAGCTCTCTGGTACTGGAAATAATTCTTACCTTATCTTATCTCGGGATGTTTTGAGTTCGTTGACGCCGCTCTTCATCATCATCATCGTTCAGCGTTAAGCCGCAAGGCAAGCCTCACTGACCGCTGTTTTCTCCTCAGAGTTACAAGTTTCTATAAAAAGAGTAAATATCCAAGGGGAACAGAAAGTGGACCTACGCTGGTGGGAAAAGAAGACGCTGCTGTAGCCAACACACGGAACACAGTCTAACTGTACAAACACACTCTTTCAGTCATTCTGATTCGATAGAAAATGACAACACGATCGCCATTGTTCACTGTTCACTTCCATATCCTTCAGTGTCCCAAGCCAACTACTTGACGGGTCTTTTGGACCCTAACCGCGAAGACGTGGGACACCTACTTTGCCTAAGTTCACTGTACATTTTCTGATTCCATATTGCCACAACATCTAATGCCGTTAGCACTTACTACTTTTGACGATAGCTTGTTCCAAGCCCCGACCACTCGGGTGCAAGAAACGTTTGCCCGTACATAAAACCTAGAATGTGCTTGCCACAGCTTTGTACTGTTGCTTCACGTTCTATTCTTAGTAAATTGACTGAACCTGTCCCAGTCTACTTCTCCTCAAACCCTTCAGTATCTTGAACGTCGTGACCATATCGCCCTCGAATTTCCTCTTCCGTTGAATACAGGTTTACCTTTTACAGCCTTCTGGCATACGACTTACCTTTGTCCCTCAACCTTTTTAGTGGGGAGCTACGTCCTTTTTAAAGGATGGTGCTCATGCCTGTATGCAGTACTCCAGGTGTGGCCTGAATATCGTCCTGTATGGAACGATAAATAGCTTCAATTTCCTACGGTACGCCGGGGCCGGCAGAGCTCCCTCTTGCTTTTCTAATAACGGCCTCGCACTGTTCAGCCCAGTTGTAGTCCGCGGTCATGTCTGCTTCTAGGTTCTTGGTCCGTCAGACTTCACCAATAGGAAACTCCACATTTTCGCCCACTGCAGTCGGTCCTTATAAGGCACTAGTTAATAAGTCACTTTTACTTTCGTTTGGTGGCATATCCCACTCTCCAGCCCAGTCAAGCACTTTTCGTCTCCAGCCCCTCACGATTACTTTCTCTCACGATATTCACGTCGTCGGCAAACAGGAAACATGGTACTTCCAACTGTGCCGCAAAGCCAATTATGTAGAGGAGGAAAGGTAGCAATCCAAGAACGAGCTGCACAAGCTGGCTTATCTCAAGCCGAAGATACAAGCATACCTGGAAGGCCTGACGAAGAGATCTCCTGGTCCTCCAAGTCGGGGGTTGATCTGAGTTGGCAGTTCAGTCGGAAGAACGAGTGAAAGAATAATTGACCCAAGTAGGCGGGCTTACAATTAGCTATAACCCGCTGCCTTGCGGTCAGGTTCTCTTCACAACCGAAGGCTTTAGTTGAGAACCCTAATCGTTCTGCTTAGCGGCTGGACTCCCTAGCAGTACCCGTCCATCAATCCCCATGAGTTATACGCCTACAAATAATTCCATACTGCATCGGTCATCGCGCAGGACAATCGGGACCGCGCTGTTTATTGCATTGTGCGGGGTGAGTAGTAATAAGTATGCACAGAATTGGTGAAGTCTTTCCCCGTTATCTGTTCGCTGAGCAGGAAAGGTGCATCGTCCGCCTACACAGGATTCCGATGCACTCAGTTTTCCAAGTTGTGCATTAAAATCACCTGTTACCACCACAACGTCAGAGGAGGACGAGATCGTTATGAAACTCGTCTTTTTGTATGTCACTGCCCTAGTCTGTTGGAGCTAATGCCGAGATAAAACATAAACTGCGCTTAACATTACTATCCTCTCGGACGTCGGCTGATCCCTGCAGTCTCATGGCGCACAATCGATAGTTATTCAGGATTCAGTCTAAACGGGTTGCTTCGGCCTTATCACTTAACACTTCTTACACCTCGTTGACCCACAGCTTGAGCTGCTTCGTCTCCTGAAGTGCGGAAAAAATATCTTGACGAGACGTTTGGCGCAGTTAGTTGAATTACTCTGCTCGAATCCTGACCTCGTGTTTCACTCACGCACCAGACATCAATCGAAGTGGGTCTACTGTCAGAACCAAACACGGCTGTTGGCCAGCCTGTATTAAAGTGCACACATTGAAAGAACAGATTCAGAGGCTGACGGGACTTGGGAAACTGTGAACCATTAGACTGCTAGATTAGTTGGCATTGAACCGCTGCGAGTATCCGCCGTGTTATCAGTAGGGACACAATAGGTTGGCAGAAGGGGCAAAAATTGGGTTGGAGACAGAAGTGACAGGTAGAATAAAAGAGAGGGAACTCTGAGCAGTAGGAAACTTATCACTTCCCACCCCGCTCGATGCAATGGGCAGCGCGGTCCTGATTATCCTGCGCGATGACCGATGCAGTATGGGCTTATTTGTAGATGACTAAATCATGGGGCTTGATGGACGGATACTTCTAGGGTGTCCCGTCACTAGGCAGAAGGACGATTAGGGTACTCAACTAAAGCCTTTGGTTGTGAAGAGAACCTGACCGCAAGGCAGCGGGTTATAGCTAATTGTAAGCTCATCTACTTGGATCAATTATTCTTCCACTCGTTTTTCTGACTGAGCTGCTAAGTCAGATCAACCCCCGACTTGGGGGACCAGGGGACTAGTTCGTCAAACCTCTACCCATTGACCATCCGGGCGTGATTGGATTTTCGGCTTCAAATAAGCCATCCTGTATAGCTCGCTGGATCATAAAGACACACAAGCCGTCACACCACGTCAAGGCGCAGTCCGGTTGTGATAGTCTATTGGGATGAAAGAATATAAACGATAGATCTAGACTAACGGAACTGACTGGATGTGCACTGTTGATGATTCATAGAAAGAACGAAACGAGCGTACACTAAACACTGTAGTGAGTGAGTAAAGCGTAAGTAATTCACAGTTAATGATTTTATATAACAAATGTGACTTGCATTGCTGCGAATCAGGTCGATTCTCTACCAGGCCAGGGCTGCATGGACTATATCTTCTCTATGTGACGGGTACTGTGATATCTGCCTTTCCAGATCTGAAAGATGCATTCGAGTCAGTCAGTTGTGCAGTTCTGTGGCGCTGCCTCACCGCAGGTTGTACCGTCGGAACTCATTTCTTTCAAATCTTTTAATGTGAACAGCCGAAGCCGAGTTCGTGGTTATGGGGAACTCTCAGTCGAATTCACCACGAGCATTGTTCCTCCTCAGGGTTGTTCACTTTCACCGTTCCTCTTCAACTTTGTATCTAAAATTAATTTGGAATTCGCCCCCACCACATAATATATCCCCAGGCACGAAATTGTATGACAGAATGTACTGATGTGTTGCCCCTAAGTAACGATGTAGGTAAATTACAATTATTTTTCGACCGATTAAGCGACATTGTAGGTAGATTTTCGATGAGTTGTACATGATCAAATGAAAAATGTCATTGCAAGACTGGACTGGTGCTAAGCCGAGCATCGTTGATACGGAGGAGTTGTGCATAGCAGATAGGTTTTCTCATTTTGACAGTTGGATCCCACCGAATGGTGGTATATTGGTTGGGTTGCTTTCGCGTATGTAAAAAGCTTGGTTGGCGTCTACCAATTTGAGGCATCCGTGGAGTCGGAGTGGCATTTGATTATCGGTCATATATCGAGCATACAAAGCAGCAGTAAGGCCTGTCCTGTTTTACGACACTAAAACAGCTATTGACGATAGAATAGATGCAAAGGCTGTCTGTGTCTTAGCTTAGCTTTGCTGTAACATGGTTGAAGGACTGCGAACTTGTATGGGATTAGACGTAGGGTGCTAGATCACAGAGCTCAATCGTTAGAAGAGGGACTAAATTCGAATAGAATGAGGTGACAAGGAGATAGAATATGCATGCCTGCTAATCGATTTTCTCAGTGTACACTATCCTGCGAGGCAGGCAATGGTTGAAAAATGATTCAAGGTGACTAGGCCATGATGTGGCAAAGAAGTATAAAAAATGAACTCTGTTCGGGACAGGCATGAGTTAGATAACCGGGTTGCAGTCTGTGAGATCCCTCAACGTGATTGTTGGAGACTTAGGACTATACAGCTAAATGCTGCAGTTGTTGGCGTTCATACATTCGATACCTCCGATTAGTAATATTGGATTTTTCCAGTCATTCAGCACCGCGAGGTAGCATGGGAAGCCGGATCACATTACTTCAAGGATTGTGACTACATAAACTGAAATGAACCGAAATTGCATTATTATGAATGGGGACAAATACTCTAGCAATAATGAATGAAAGGTTTTGGAAGTTAATTGTGTCAGCTCCTCTTTCATTACAGTTTTCACTTCCCCTTCTTTCTCACTTCCTCATGCATCGAAAAACCTGTAGGCTAATTTGAAAGTTGCTTATTTTGTATAATTGCTTATGGTATTTCGTATAGCTTTTAGTCATAAGGTCATTCTGTTGGACTTTTAGGTCATTTCTTCATTCTCCTTTCTGTTTAAAAAATCGCCGCTTTTGTGAGTGCATTATCGTCCTTTGCTAGATAAGTAAATCCCGGCTTACTTAATGCTGGTTAGCTTTTAATTGTCAATGATGATCGGTCGTGGTCAAATGGATAAGGTCGTGGCATTTGAACGTGAATGTCGCGAGTCCGAATCCTATCAATGCCAATCAAATTCCCTGCTCGGCATCCCTCTTTTGGACGCGGCACTCTTCCTGAAAATGACGTACACTATTGTTTCGTTAATAAAGGAAATGAAAGTTAAAAGAAAGGTAAACGAAGGCCGTCTTCATTTGTTAAGTAGCGGAGAGGCGCTACTGAAGGTATTCATCATTAGGTATTTTCCCTGGTCTGTGTGGCATTTGTCACCAACTAAAGCACAAAAAGTAGTATTTGCGGTACAAATCTAAATCGAACCAATGTGAAATGAGTCTGCAATTCATTGTTAAACTACAGGGATGAGTAAGCCGAATCAGCAAATTGTTCAGATAGACAGGACGTAATCAACCACCGTTGGATCTATCCACAGAGGCATTGGAGCTTATTTTATTGTTTGCCCTACATGCTCAACTTCATGCTTTGATTCATCTCTGAGTTACCACTCGACTGTACCCTTGATGGTACATCGCATGAATTTCAAAACTTTGGTTTAATTCATTGGTCGATAATTCCATTTATCATCTGGGGACTGGGGAGATCGCCTTTGTTGTTCCACAACTAAGATAACTTAGTTATGTAATTTGGCTCTATTTCTATGCACTGCCCAGAGAAAAGAGGTCGTTGTTTTTAGCTCATACATAAGTGCTGTGTAGGATACATTTTGTGACGTGACGATTAATTACCTGTTTCTCACCACGCATCGCTTCGGAAAGAGCACTGATCGTCTATCGGGTTTAATCTCCGAATATTTTTCTCGCCTATCCGCATGGGAATCTTCTTCAGATCGATAATTTAGAATATTTTCACTGTCTTAGCCACACCTGCGGGATACAAAATACAAAAGTTTAGTTTGCTTACCTGTCTAACTGCATTGCAACGATACACAACAACATTTTGCGAATGAAGCCTAATCGGAGAAAGAGGTTTGACGGTGAGTCCGATTTATTATGGTTGTTTTTGTCTGCTTTTCCACAATGCGTAACAACGTGGTAATAATTGTAGTACAATTGCGACATCAGTATGCTTTTTATTTTTGTGTTAGGATACGTTAATAAATACTTTCTTTTCAAAATAATTGATGTGCATGGTAACTAGGAAAATATTATAGGTTGTACATGTAATTTATTCAAAGTTACTTGTTTGCAATCTGATCTGTATAAACATCAAAATTAACTGGATATTCAAAATATTTGTAATCGTGTTATAGTTCCTGGGGTTGATGTATTTTCGAACATTTGCGTTAAGAATGGATAATGTACGAGTAGATTTGGCTGTTGCTGCCGGTAAAAAGACGCTGGATTCTTTTGGTTTTGACCGAATTTTATACGGATCCTGATACGGATTGTGTTCGTGGACTGGAAACGGACTGAATATCCCAACTCCACAGCCATCGGGCGCTTTAGCTGGGTTTGGGGTTCGAAACACGGTAAGATTTTCTGGATCTTTATTACTGCTATTGTGAATGTAAGGGGAAGAGTAAGTCTTTACGGGAGATTTGTGTGGATTTGGCTGAATTAACTTCACGTGACCAGCTGCAACGAATTCACGTCGACCAGCTAGCAGTTGTTTGTGATTTTCGCTCCCTGCACTTACAGTTTGCGTAGGATTATAGCTCGGCAGTGGAGGTAGAAACGCGTATATCGAAGGCTCGAGCAGCTTGCGCTGGACTGAAGCAATTGCGGCGTCGGCCTGATATTTTACTGAATTTTGAACGCCATGTGCACTGCGTCGCAATGCGCTCAGTACTGTTGTTCGGTTGCGGGACATGGAGTATAGGTGCGGGAGATGTTTGTCGGTTAGAGGTTTTCGACCACCTATGTCTACGCAGTATCGCCGGGATTGGATGGAATGACCAGGTGGGTAATGTGGAGGTCAAGAATCTAATATTAAGTGCCAACTATGAGAATACCTTATCCCACCGTATGGAGCTCATTAAACTACGCTGTTTGGGTCACGTATTACGTACGGCAAACACTCATCTACCATACAGTCCCCTATTTCGTGTTGTTCTCACGGAGTGGAAGAAGCCCTGTGGAGATCAGCAGATGACGTGGGAACGTGGAATGACAAAATGGGCAACGAACTTAGGTAAAGTAAGTGTCTCACATCTTCGTGGTTGCGGTCCAAAAGACCCGTCAAGTGGTTGGCTTGGGACACTGAAGGATATGACAGTGAACCGCGAACAGTGACGATCATATTGTCATTTTCTATCGAATCAGAATGATTGAAAGAACATGTGCGTTTGTATAGTTAGACTGTGTTCCGTGTGTTGGCTGCAGCGGCATCTTTTCCTGCCTGTGTAGGTCCACTTCCTGTTCCCTTTGGACATGCAGCAAACAACTGTGTTTTTGGTTGGTTTACATGATATTCCCATTGGATCCGTCGTTTTTCTGACTCTATTCATCCACTGTTTCAGAATTCCGTTTTTCCGTTGCACTATCACGTTAACCGTATGGTTGAAACGTTGAAGTCCGATGTGCGAAACGCGGCCGTCACCACTGTTGAGCCTCACAACCATCTGCTGATCGAAACGGATGAGTCCATTTTTGTCATAGCGCCAACCCTAAATCTAAATCGGCGATCGGTGGCGTTCTTTTGAATAACTCCATTGTCTAATGAACGAAACCATTCGGATGTTGGGAAAGTGGCTCACGCTATCTTCAAATCCGTCCGCAGGTGTCAACATTATCTGCTGGGTCTTCGATTTACTCTTGTTACCGATCATCACTCCGTCCACTCCAAGTACGGCATGTGCCAGAAAGGGAGAATAAAGAACTGTAGAACTCAGTCATGAAAATCGGAAATTTCGCCCATCCGTTTCGATATTATTTACAGACCGGGCGGAGGAAGTTCTGCCGCTGATGCCTTGTAATTTTTGTTGTTTGTCTTATGGTCTGACCTGGAAACACTGCGGGAAGACTTGTGGCGCCCCGGCATTACTCGCTTAAGCATTTTGTACGTTTAAAGAATTTTCTATTCTCTGTCGAAAGCACGACTTTACTAACCGAAGTTCGCCGCCCGCCGGTGTCACGTATAAGCATAGACAGTCTTTGACTGTTACTTGAAGCGACCGCTACTTCCATCTCTTCGGCTTCCTTAACTCACCACTTTTCACGGTTCTGAGATGTCCGTATGATGTTGCTGTTAGGTAATTCATTGAAGGTGCCCTTCTGGAAGCCGCATTGCATGCTGAACGATATAGTTGGTCTGCGGAATAATCGAGAAGGCAGTGGATTAAGAAGAACAATCACCATCGCAGCCTCCCAGTATGAAGGGTGCCGGTTTGAATCCTCACGGCCGATCAACTTTCTTACTTGGTAGCCCTCTGTCGGCCTCTGTCCACTAATGTTTCATGAACAAACCAAAGTAATGAAAGGTTAATACACTCGTCCTCTCAGTTAATTTCCTCAATCGATAGCAGATGTACGCGGACCATTTGCATGAATATGTACGTTTATGAGCACGGGTTGCGGCGGGTAACCTGGGGGACAGGTCCGTTCACGAGAATGAGATAAACATAAAATATTGAAGGGCATAATTTTTAATTATGAATGATAAAATGTTAATGGCACAGCGCTGTTGGTAGATGTAATGTGCCAACGTTTCGACTACCTTAGTCTTTCTCAAGGCAAGTTTTACAATCAAATGCATTTCATACATACACACACACACACAACTTATTCTGTATTTGGACAGCCCTGAAGGGATTATCGAAAATGGCTCCACGGAGCTGGTTTTGACGCCACATTACAATTACCTGGTGAATTCTATCATCAGTATCTTGAGGTCTTCGATCAATGCACAGTTGATCAAAATTTAAAACGCATTATGCAATCCACTCGTGAGTGACCTCCCTGCCGATATTTCTCTCGGCACCATTTTTCATAAAATCTTGCTTACAATTTTCTCACTTTTATCCATTCTATTTCAGTCAACTTTCCTTGACAGACCTCTATAACAATAGTGTTGTGCATAAATCTTTGGCACGAAAAATATTTTGTATCTCGTTTTAATGCTCGCCAAGACATTAATTCCATTCCAAAAATTCTCTACCAAATTGCGTTTTCAAGCTTCAGTTTGCTCTCTCGCCTTGCTATTTTTGCGTGACCCTATCACGCGAGCAGTTCTTTAGTCAGTACTACTTCAAACAAATTTCAATACCTGCTTCGCCAACTTAATCGGATGACTTTTGCTTTTCCTACATGGTTGTGCGCGTGGAGAAAGACCCTTGTAGCGTTCGCTTGCCACTTCGATCTAATATCGATCCTTCGGCGAATTAACTCAGTTAATCTGAACTTATTTATTAGGACGTATAGGCAAGTGAATGAGGTTAATCTCTCCATATTCAACTTTGTACTTAGGACAATTAATACGAATGCCATTGTTGTCGGTGAGCGCGTTGATTTGTACTTTTCCTTACAACTCGCCCATTTAAGAGACTGGGGATTATTAACTACTGCTC
This sequence comes from Fasciolopsis buskii, assembly GCA_008360955.1. Taxonomy (NCBI): domain Eukaryota; kingdom Metazoa; phylum Platyhelminthes; class Trematoda; order Plagiorchiida; family Fasciolidae; genus Fasciolopsis; species Fasciolopsis buskii. The sequence continues at coordinate 39,503 of LUCM01006290.1, forward strand.
TACCATAGAGAAAGTAGAAGAGCCATAAGCTTACACTGTTTGATCTGTGTGCCGTTGACCCTTTTGGTACCCTCATTGGTTTGGTTGTAAGGTCGGTCGTCTCTCTTCAATACCGCCGGAGAGTGTATACATCCTTTTAGTGTAGCTGGGGCACTAGGTATGTTTAGCACTTATCGTCACGGTCATCTCCCGGAACCCTCTCTTTAACATTTTTTCCTTGTCTCCGATCTGGTCACCAGTACTTCAAATTCGCAGCACCTGGACCCAACTTATGCTGGAATGAGCGTGTACTTATGACTATTTCCTAGTTCGTGGTATTGCGTATCTTCTTCTTTTCATCTGAAAAGGTCGGGTCTAATCTAGAGAACTCGTCATTTGATTGACGAAGGATTCGTTAATTTACGCCAGGAATTTTTAGGCCTTACAGGACATATGTTTGCAAATCAAGGAGAATTAAATATGATGTCAATAATCTGAAATAAATTACTTTCCGATATGTTTTTCAAGTAAGTAGTCGGATTTCCTCTCAGTATTGTAGAATTCTGAACACTTTGGCACCAAATGGCACCTCAGAGTGGCACCAGGTAACCTTCATAAGAACTCTAGATTGTCTGCTTCGCTACTTGGATTATTAGTCGCAAGCTGGCGACGATTTTGCACAATATTTGCATTAGAGGCTGTAACGGGATGAAAATATACGAAGAAGGCCACCACTGAGGCATTATAGAAGGGTGACTCAGATGATATGCAATGGGTAAGGATTTCAAGGTGCTTCCTGGAGATTTGCTTAATATAATGGATCTGCTAGTCAGCAAATAGCAAAAGTTTTCCCCACGTGGGACTGATTAGGATTATTTTGTAGTTATGATGAAAGGTAGGAAAAAAGTCACATGCGACTATATAATATACGATTATATAATCACATTTTAAACTGCGGAACGTTACCGTAAAATATAGAGCGTTACAGCTTTAGTGCAGTCAGAATTTCGTATTAAAAACAAAAATCTAATTACCTCGGAAAATAAAATAAGAACCACACGTTTTGTAATCATTGGTGTGTTCTTACACAAATTTATTTTCCATGATCCAATATTTCAGCAGCAATGGCATTAACACCTTCAAAGTGATACTAGTTACTTAGACTTGTGGTGAAGCGAGATCCTTATGGATCTAGTTTGTGTCCCTGTGTGCTTTAGTAGAGAAGAGAGCTGTAGTCAACTTTCGACAGGTTAATTAATTTTTCCGTCTTCTAAGCCAACAGCACGAACATCTAGACTTTATTACGAAGTGTAAGCTGGTCTTTTAACGGACCAAATTTGACTGGAATTGGAAAATGCATCCGAGCTAATGAAGTACACATACCAATTATATAACTTACCCACGCAGGGAACTGCATTACTTGAAACCAACCGACCACAGTACGATGGCTTCCTCCTAGAACCTTTGCATGTATCACCACTCTTCTGTTTATGGGCCAGATACCGTCGGAACTTTGGTTAAAGAGGAGAGTGATAAAAGAGAATGGAGGGAGAAGAATCAATGCGGATTTCACCAAACATTCTGGCCCTTCCAGTGCCGAATCATTGGTTATCAATCGGGATGCGTAATTTTAAGTAGGCTTGATATTATTCGGCTATCCAAAACAAAGTGTAAGGTTTGCTTCGGGTGAGGGGTTTTTTAAGTCTTTTACTAAACGGTCTAATCTATAAAATGATAGGACGACCTGGACGCCTAGTAACGGTGTTTACTGGTCAGAGCTTGAACACAAGACAGGACTAGGTTTTTGTAAACAATCATAAATCAGTCGTATTTTCTGACAGCTAGCTGACCAAAACCGTGCTGTGGGTCGTGCAATTAAGACTACTGTTTAGTCATTTTGCTAACTGGGCGGAGTTGCACTAAGTGCCTCCAAAGAAAACTCCTATCAGCTCATATTTTTGAAATTTTTAACTTAAATTTTAAGTTACACTCATTTGGTTTGAGCCATCCCCTGAAATTCCCATGGTAGATACATACAAATGAACTTATTTGATAACGTCCGGTTTCAGTTTTAATAGTCGCTTCGGCTGAATTATATGAGGATAAAGTCTAAGCAACCAATATATCTAGTCGTCCTCCAAACCGGATTTAACAAGAAGGTCTATCGAGTGCCATTTTGGATGCTATCGGTTTAGCTTGTAGTTTGACGTGCCTTACGGAGGAAGAATCAGGTGTCTTGTCATACAGTGTATCCAAAGGCGACACAGTATAAAGTAGAGTAGTTTCAAGTTTTTGTGTTTATCTGAATGATGGATATGATGCGCCAGTGTTTGAAACGTTCTCTGACGTCTTTTGTATTTTGCTTTCTCATTTAATGGGAAAACAATGTGCGTAATTTCCAGGTGCAGAATTCCGGCCAGCAGAGGGCTGTGAAGTTTGGAAGCTAACCGTCGGAAAGAGGGATCGGATACAATACCCGCACGTTAAGACGCCGTGAGTGTGACCTTGTTGAGTCACTGCGAAAATCTTTGGATTGTCCGCGGTCACTAAGATTTTCATCCCCCAGTCCCCCATGATAAATAAATGCGAATAATTATGAAAACTTAAAATTAGGCAAAAGTCCTTGGTTGCCGTCATCCTAACAGAAGGATTTCGGTCACTTTTTAAAGCATAGAAATCAGCCACCAAGATGATGGGGGTCAACAGCACAAAATCAACAACGGAGATTTCAAGCCATGAGCATTTTCTCCTCTTAGGTATCGATGGAGTTGTGGTGGCTTGACAGAGATATTCAACACCCCGGAGGTTATTTTCAGAAGGATTTTATGGAAAGTAAACTCCTTGTAACAGTTGGCCAGAAAGTGCTAAGTGTCTAGTCGGCTGTTGTCACTTTTCCGAGATTGCTATTTTTTCTTTTCCCTCCACTTCAGCCGGGTAAAAAACTGATGTAGTCACCATTTTATGAGAAGGTATTTGGCGATGTATAATTCTCATAGTTTTCCATTTGATCTCAAGCTTCTAGATGCACATTGGTCCCGAAAAGGCTGTAAGTTGTCTCAAAAGGAAACCACTTTGCTACTCACAGGCAATGCTCAAGAATATGCAGTAGTCCCATGAAAAGTCATAAATAATGGGTGAGTCTCAGCCGCATCTTCAAATAAAAGATCTATAGCCTTATTTACTTAAAAAACAATATAATTTACTTGGTTAATAAATATGAAAGTAATTGCCTGGGCGCAACATAGTGCTTTTATACTTGGCTACAAATCACTTGGTATATATGGATAAACGGCACTCCAACGAGCCTAACATTAATTTCCATTTTACCTCAATGAACAATGTGCCAATTTTTATTTGAAACATTTCGCCCTTGGCTTCTTTTCCGCCAGGTTCCTGAGTAATCCTGAGCTTACAGAAAGTGTCTCAATGAAACAAATGAGAGATGATTCCCATGAAGAAACTCATGGCGCTTAGGCGGATATTCGCGTTCCTTGGGTTGTCTTGCGACGGCCTTTTACTATGCTGATGCAAACATGGACCCAAGAAGCACATCTTTCATCAGGCTTCCGATAAACTGAACAGCGAAATGGTCATTAGATTGTCCCTGTTTAATCCTCCGGCTACCCTAAAGTTGGTCGAAAAACTGTGCCTCAAAACGCCCCACCGAAACATTACTAGAGTATCTTTCCCACCCGAGCATCACAGCGGTGGTTACCCTTTGCTAGAGTGTACCTTAATGGTAGTAGGCAGAATGTGTTGTAACCCAATTTTCAACGAATAAGATACTATAAATAAATGTTTTAATGACCAAAATGGAAAGGAAAATAGGAAAACCCAAGATTTTCCATTATTTCGAAAATATGTTAAGTTAATCACTTCCTGAACTTATCCTATATCTTCCTTCATGTGCGTAAGGATATATACCTATTACCTACTGCATTCATCACTTTGGGATACTTAATTGTCATCATATATTAGCTTAACAATATTTGGTCGCTTCGCTGTTTTGATGAATTCCGTCGTTCTTTTTCATCATATACTCAGGGTCGACTGTTTTGACAAATTGCTCTGCTTGTATGAATTTTTTATTTTATCGCCCATTAGCGCCTCACAACTCGGTGTGTTCATAAGCTGCTGGAAAATTTACTGTTTTGGTAATTGATTTTGTAAGGCATATATTTTCTGGAGACATGTATTCGCTGCTTATACTACTTGGTTGCGCGACAAAAGCATTGGGCTTAGGTACAAACTTTGCATATCTTATAATTAATCCCATTATTGTCATCTTAAGTAAAAAGAATATGACTTCCATTAAGCGGTGCGTCCCAGGCGGTAGCTGCCATAGAAATGTTAACCTTCTGATACAAAGATCAGAGATGGCAACTCCATATTCCCTGGAAAATTTTGCGCTTTTGGACCACTCATTTTCTTATTACGCCTGATTTGTTGAGAGGTTTTGTAAGTCTGTGGTGCTTTAAGTTTAGGAGTTACGTTAATCCGTCCCCTGTTCTTACCACGTAGTTGCCTCTTATGGCTATAAAGTACGCAGTTTTCAGTGTGTTCATGTCTTGAGCACGGAATTATGCACGTAAATTTGTTCCACTTTAGACGATGGCCTCGTTGATCACGTAAATTAAACCACCACACAACCAAGGGTGACACCTACAAAATCTTTTGGCAGCTTATTTTGTATTTGCGAACGAATTATTTATTCTCAGAGTGCCTCCACAAAGGACCCCCAATGCAGTAGTACTGCGATGAATGCGTACAACTTTCCCGTAAGGTTCTTGCAGGTCAGTTTCACACATTTATCCAACCTTCATTGAATCTAGTATTGTATCATACACGGGCTCTTTCTGTGGAAGTGTTTGCACGTCCAAACGTAAGTATTGAAGTTTTTCCTACTCCGCCTGTTTCCTCGCCAATTCCGACAACACTGATTCTTGATTAGAACTGTTCATAAATGTTCCATATATGCCAGGTTTTTAAATTCGCATTTTGTATATGTTCTTAAATATGTGATTACTGAATATCAACTCCGGAGCGCATGGTGGCTATGATTGACTTTAACTGGTTCCATTTATGTGCATCTATTTATGCACATTATTGCTGAAAAACAAAAACTGAAAAATTCGAAATATCTGCGCAGTCATTTCTCTGTGCAGCGCCATATATGCACTTAATTTACACCCACATATACATGGATCTTTTTTATGTAAATGTACACAGATGCACACCACAGAAATGCACTTAATTACCTCAGTTTTGGTTGTACATAAGTATTGCCTAAAGCATAAGTACAGAGATCATGTATGCATACCAATATCTTGTAAATTTATGCTAGTAATGGACCAGATGCGAAGAGTGGAGTACTGTCAGTAAGCAAGGGTGAACTAGGAATGATGATCCCAGACCTTGCTGAACAAAGTGCTTGTATTTGTTTTTCTGCTAGGTTTCCGTGCTACTGAAATGTACTTGGTGATGCAACCAATCAAGTTTTTAAAAGGTAAAATTTATTTAAAATAAAGAAGTGTCGTATCTATTATCGCAGTCAAAATGCTGTCACTGTACCACTATTTTCAAAACACGAGTGTTCATATGTGAATATTTAGCTACCGGAGAAGCTAAATAAAATGCGAATAAACAATAAATTTGTTTGCAAAATTTAGTGATTTATTCATAGTTTGCCCATTGGCTCTAGAGCGTAGTCATTGCCCATCGAATTCCTCAGAGACGTCATGAAATACTTCAGCGAAAATTTCTCAGGTGTCACACAGCAAGATTTGGCTACAGCAAGATTGATGACTGCAGGGGAAAGTACTTTTCTTTCAGCCTATTTACCTCAGTAACCAATCTCGAAGTAACAGCCGTTTCGGGTTTCAGAATCTCAATTCAAATTTGCATAGGGAGAGTTAGATTAGTGGAGGACATTAGCACGCGGGGACTATTCAAATGCAATGGCCTCTAAGGTAATAACGCCATTTCCTTTTTATATTTTTCTGTTTCCCTTAAATTTTATTGTTCCTTCCTTGTGGTCGCCAACAGCAAAACGAACGATAGTCGTTATGCATTACGTTCCTTCAGGAAAACGAGGAAACTAATGTCATCGCCATTAAAATCCGGTGCCAAGCGCCACGTCATGTTGAGTGTAGTTTTTCCAAGAATCGGCGATTTCAGTTGAAAGGTGTCCGATTTCTTCTAAAGAAGACAGGCTTCTGGGCTTTTGAGCTTAACATGTCCACTACATTCACAATCCAAACCCAAGAAGCACATCGCTTGTCAAACCGTCCATAAAAGGTTCCCACAGTGGCGCTTTTGATTCCCTTGTATTATGGATCCACAATCGTTTGGTTAGTTGCATATCAGCATAAGAGTCATTAGAGTTTACTGGAAAAATTGTTCGATGTATTTGTCTCCTTACTCGTTAATGGTAGCTTAAATCCTATTTTCATTGCCCCAAATAAGTGTTTTCCAAAACTGAACATAAGAAGGTGTATTCTATAATCATGAATGCTTTTCATTGGAATTTTGGTCACAGATTTCATTTCTATGTTGCATTTTTGCGGTCTGTCTGAAAACTGGACTGGAGGTGAATTTGTTGGCCATCTATTTTGCAGTATGGTGCATGTAACACTTATAATGTTCATTTGGTGTGCTATTCTGGAATTTTCTGCTGTTTTTATTCCACAGTTAGTCATAGAAAATCTTTAATACTGCATTGGCGGAGAACTCGAAGTCAGTCTTGAGCAACCTAGTGAAGACGGAGACGATAACACGCTCCTCTGCTTTTTAAATGCTGTCTGCGACCCCCTCATGTGTGATTGAATGCGTTGGTGACGGTGAATGCATGCACAGTTTGTGTAATGATATCACCGACTATTAGTGTCTCATAGATCCATTTGCTGGTCCACATCGTCGTTTGAATTTTTTGGGAAAATTCTGTTGACATCGTCAGTATTGCTAATGTGTTTGACAACCAGGAAATGTATGGCCGTATTTATAGTGGCACTAGCACACCATAAATACTGCGGTTTCACAAAATACTGACTTGGTTTCTGATGGAGATTTTGACTGTTCCTACATTTACGAGACTACGTCAATCTCCGGTGGCATTCTCTATTTTTTAATCTGAAATGATTATTTAGACTGGCATTAAACTAATTGAATCGGAAGCCATCAGGTAGCGGGCAAGGAGAAAATATCCGTTTAAATCGCGGAACCACATTCGGTTTGCCGTTTTCGAGAAACTTTATGCAACAACATGGTAAAATTGCCAACATTCTTTATTTCTCGATACATTTTAGTAGTAGTAGATTGAATGTTTGCATGAAATAATTCACCATGTGACATCATCACTCAACTCACCATAAAGAAACCATGGAAGCACTAACTGTACAGCTGTTTCATCCTTGTTAGGAATCATCAGCAGTGCATATCCACCGCGCCCCAACTGGGACGCGAACCCGAACAAGGACGAACGAACGATTGTGAGTC
>LUCM01006290.1:50074-63523 GCA_008360955.1 Fasciolopsis buskii
ATTTCCAACCTAATAAAAGCCGAAATCCAGCGCATCGACATTACTTTCGCCTGCCAACACTTGAGTGGTAACAACAATCGACCCCTATGGCAAGGCATTCAACTATTGTGTGGGAAGAAGAAACATGCGAAAACTTCTGCGGATGTCGACAGCATCAATCGTGCTATCATCCATCCTTCCTAATATACCCCAGTCATATTTGTTCAAGGTGATGATACGACAGTTATGTTTTTCTAGGGAAGAGGTGGTCGAACTTCTTCGCACCACTAAAATTAACACAGCTATTTTATGGCATGATGCTGTGGCTCTGATGGATAGCTTTACTTCCCTGATGGCCGGCGGTGGCCAAGTGAATAATGTCGTGGCGTTTGGACATAAAGGTCGCACGTTCGAATCTTCCCATCGTCGGCCAACTTCCCTACTCGGCAGCCCGCTGTTAGCCGCGCCCCCTTCCTGTTATTTCATTGATAAAGGAAGTACAAGATAAAAATAAATGAACTCAACATTAAGCTGCTGACTGCTGAAGACCCGTCATTATTATTCTCATCCCAAAATCTACCAGTTCTAATGCTTCAGCTAGTAGTTACTATTGAAGTGGACTTCTCACATTTCCACCAGTATAAACAATTTCTGACGATAGTCATTTCAAATCAGGAAGCTTCGGCACTACAGGGTGAAACGAAGTATCATGTCCCGATTCGTATACCAATGTTTTTCCAATCCTTCTTTACTGTTCTCCTGTCATTTGTCCAGATTTACTTAACAAAGACTTTAAAATTCTTCGCCGGGGACTATCAATTATTAGCCGTGTGTCTTTCGCAACTAACCACTAACTGAATTATCCCTCAATCTATGTGATCAGCACTTTTCAGCATGTGAAACGTTTGCTCTCAAAATTCTTTCTGATCCCACGCATTTTCTGCACCACAATCTTTCAAAGTGTCGTTCTCATATTTCTACATGATCCGCTTTTCGTTCCATGCTCTCTAGGATCAATATCTATAGGAACTCCACTGTCCCATATTCGGAATGCATGTTGACAAACCGTGATCGTGTTTTAGCCGATTTCTGAACGGTCTATCATAATATGCTCATATCGTTCAGCGATGAGTGTTTTCTTCATTTTTTCATGGTGATAAATATAAATATTTCCTATTTTAATTTTACCCCCGCTTTCGACTGAAATGCAACATAATTTTTCATGGGAAAGTCTGTACAGTACACTGCAATGCAAAATTCGTATAATCTACCGGGTAGCTACAGGTATACAGTGTCGAATTTTTGGTGGAACCAGCCTCGTTCTTGTCCTTGACTCCAACTTCCAGTTTGGCCAAAGAACTTGAGGGATTCCTGGAACATCTATGTAAATATCCAACAATAGTACTCAAAAACGTTTGGACAAACTCAAAGACACCATATTAGGAGAACTTGAATTTACGTACTCCTTCGACGTCCGAACACGCTTCAACTCGGTCGAATTAAAATATGCTGGAACAGTATTTCCGAAAGCACGCTGCTGACGATTCACTGGAAACATTAATAATTTGTGAACTAACGTTATATTTGTATGCGTAATTCAGTTTTTAAGGCGATATTGATGTTCGGATAAAAGGAGCACCTATGCTTGCAGAAGCCCCGTTGAGGGCCTTCAAAAACATTGTAGGAAAATATAAGTCAAAATTTATGATTACCAAATGCTGCGTTATCCAAAGTTCGAAAACACCAACGAGATGCAGTTCACCATGGGAACAAGCCTGTCCGGTAGCCTAATGGCTAAGGCGTTCGATTCAAAATCGTTCGTCCCGTGTTCGCGCGCCAGTTCCGGGACGGTCCATATGCGCTGTCTACGATTCCTAAGAAGGATGAAACAGGAGCACTGTACTTTCATGATTTCTTAATCGTTAGTTGAGTGATCGTATCACATGGTCAGTGAGTTATTTCATGAAAACAGGAATATTCTTTTGAACCTACCGCGCGCAAATCCCTGAGGATATCATTGTATCGAAAACCACCGCACATGGACTGGAAACCAAGCTTCCAAGGCTAGCATTAAAATTATCATGAAATATTTTGCTTGCAAACACAGTTCAGCGGATCAACGGCTTACTGCAGCAAACAGGACGCAAAGGATAACCATGAGCCTTCAACGGGGTGAACAAGGAACCAAATGAATGTGTATAACTCAGCAAGAAATCAAAAAACATGTCTAAAATGACTACAAGCCTGTTCGAGTCACAAATTATCAGCACCGCTCACAAGCTCCCTAAAATCAGGAAACGACTCGATTTGAATCTAAAAGAAAAAAATAAAAGGACTATAGGAAAAACGCTATCTAGAAGGTCACTGATTCCGCCAAATCAGGCATTGGCAAGGCTGAAATTAAGCTCATCACACGAACGCATGAACACAAATTTACATCAAGGATAAACGATTCAGTTTTTTCGAAACTGGGTCCAAGAGATCAGGAAGAACATTCAGTTAATCTGGACTAGGCAAATTCAAGGCATCTAGCCCAGTTTAATGGGAGCTTGACACATAGCAACTAATTTCACACTGAACTAGACCAAACATACAACCTCCTTCAGCGTAAAATACGAATAACTGGATATGGATTAAAATCACCAATGAACTTACATCACGCAGACCGACTGCAAAAACACGAAATTGCTGGCGGAATTTAGTCAAAGTAAAGATGAATCCACGTAGTTTATGATAAAGGCAGTCGGGCGGCTCGTAAGAGTAGAATTAAACAGAAAGGTTTTTTTCGAATTTACGAAATCAGAATCAAGCGCTGATTTTCCACAATCATCGTATCAAATTTAACAATGTTTCCTGTCCAGGGTGAGCTGCTTGCAAGGTCAGATAGCTGAAATTAACTATAACCGGTTGGCCGTATGCTGCCTTATTGACTCTGATTGTGTGAATGTTGATGCCGGCTGATACGCTAGCTGAGCTTCGGCTCATGGGTTTCCTTTCCACTTTTCGCATTCCAGATAAGAACGCTTTTAACCCTTTTTGGAGGAGCCCCGATCCTGTGCATGCTAGTTCAAGGCCGGATCCATGACAAATTCTTCGTAGCACACATCCCGTATACCGTCATAACGTTTTGATTTTACAAGTGTTGATGCTGGATGGTACGTTTGCTTAGTTTCAGCTTACGTTAATTTTTCTGTTCCTCTGCTTTCCAGGTGGATCACATAATCCCTCTGATGATCGCTGTTCCAGTGCATGCTGCACCCGAAGGGTGATTTGTTGTGAAGGTCAAGGTCAAACAAGACAGGATTAATGTAAATACAACGGAACAGAGAGACGATTTACTGTACATCGATGATATTCCCTCGGTCGATGATGAAACTCGTGCAAAGTTAACGTCAAACGCATCGACAGCAAAACTTTGTAAACTGTCAGTCTGAGCTATGAAACCTACGAGTATTCCAGATAGTTCACAATGTCACTTGGCTTAGATGATGTATTGGTGATGTATTGGAGACGAAAGACCATTGAACGATTGTAAGTAGAGAACTAACCGGGTCTAGAACTGAAAGCTGTTAGCAGGTGGCCAAGCGGATAAGGTCGTGACGTTTAGACTTGAAGGCCACGGGTTCGAATCCTCTCACCGCCGGCCAGCTCCGCAAACTGACATCCCTCTGTTGGCCGCGGCTCCCTTTCTGAGGGTGATGTACATGGGTATTTCTTCAATAAAAAGGTAGTAAAAGGTAAAATACAAACCATTAAAAGGTGCCTTAGGTAAGCTAGGAAGTTGAAAAGAATAGGTGCTAGACTATATTACACCTAAGATCATTTCGAAACTGATTGAAAGAGAACTACGGATTGACTAAATCTCATTAATAGGGATTAATGGATCATCAGTGGATAAACAGATAGACAAAAGTTATCGTTCCACAATGTTTTCTGGCTTCTGTCCCATGCATTAGCAAATTTACTGGTTTCGACGTAGATGAGGCTCAAGTAGTTCAGAAAAGTAACAGCCGAGGAGACAAACCCAACTGCGAACTTAACAAAGTGGTTCCCATGTGTATTCTATGAACTCCAATGTGAGAGAAATCTGTATGCGAGCAAGAACGCAAGAGGTAAACTTCTGATGCCATGGTCAGTTGATAATTGTGAAGGAATGGCGGTTTGCTTCCAGTGGATTGGCCACGGATCATATTGTTACTGTAAGTAAATATCACATATGAACACTGGCATCGAGAAAGCGTGATATAAGATCACTCGGCTACTTTCATCATTCCTTGACTGAAATGAATGGACAGCACAGCGAATATCTTAGACTTTGAGTTCGAGAGGTGAGGATACAGCCTCTAGCAGGGGACTTACACTTGCGCTGAACGCTCAGCTAAGCCGACCTAACTTCTTACCAGTCATCTATCATTGCTTGAGGGATGATTTGGAATGGACTGGTTCCTTTGGTTCGAATTTACCTAGATTGCCGGCTAACAATAGAGCACTTAATTTGTCAGTGAATGCGAAGCTAAAATAGTATTTTTTTCATTTCCCTTTCACCGTATAGCTTAATATCATGAATACAACATGATCATAGGGCAAACAATCTAGACATATCTGTCGAGATTCTAATCTAATTACGATTCAGAGAGGTTGATGGATACAGTCTATCAGGGAATCTAAGGCAGTATGATCATATGAGTAGAAAAAAAGTGAAATCGGACACAAAAGGATAGGCACGAAAAACTAAAACAGAATTGGAAAAAGTCGAAGGAGGATTTGGGTAACCTGATTACAATTCGGATTAGTTTATGCTTGTCATTTTTTTGTAAGTTAATCATGCATGTTCCTTTTCAAGTTCAGTCTCATCACATGAAGATATGATGACAGCCAGTCGGAGCGATCAAACTTGGTGAGGGTAGACGATGTTCTCCAGTCTAATCACGTTGTGAATAGATAATGAAGAGTGATGAAAACTAGCTGACTTGTTAATATTTGGAGATCGTGCAAAGTCGATTCTTTTGGTCCACGAATGTAATCCCCGCATGCTTCCCATAGACAATTATAACGAAATCCTAAATTAATGGTTCTGGTTTATGCAATTTTGGCAGCAGTTCCCGGACAGCTCATGCTTGTTTGTGATTGGTCGTCACGATAAAAAAATGCCCGAAGCGCAGACCACAAATAGTGAAAAAACTAGAAATTCTTCATCATTCGCTCTTGATTAAAATTCCCACATGAGAACGCGTTAGCACTGACCGTAAATTTTTGTGTGTGTTTATGTACATGCGTGAGTTTACGTTAGCTGTGTCAGCAGTTTTAATTGTCAGTACCACAAGCAATAACAGCACCATAAGGGAACTAGTATGCTATGTACCTAAGATGCCCATTTCGCGCCAAACCTTGATTCGAAACCAAACGAGGTCTGCAATACAAGGCTTGCTGCTGTATGTTCCTTGTCATCTGTGGTGATCGGGTGTGCTGAGGACCCGGGATGCTTAAATCCAGCCGAAGCGTATATGAACTGCTCAATCAGTCACAGGTAACCAGTGGGTATATGACCCTCAGACCGTCCTACTGGGTTGGGGGTGACGTGACTTGGCCAGAGGCTACGTAAAGGATTCCCTAAGCTAAACCTCTTCTTCAGTTTGGTTAGTCGGGTTGTATGAAGCCCGCAGAAGAATCGTAGTTCCTGATGGATGGTCTACAATATGGAGGTGAAGGATGGACGATGGAGGAGCTATCATATGTGGTGAACTCTGTTCATTGTTTCATTTTCTTTCTCCTCCTCCTTCAGTATTTTTGTTCTTCGCCATAATTCTGATGGCACACGATCTGCAACCATATGTGTGCAATTATGACTGGTGATCCAGAGTCTTTTTCATAGATATATCCCGGATACTAAGGAAAGGATGCAAAAGGTTATTATTATTAATATTATTGTTATTATTATTATTATTAATTAGCCTCGTAATTTGTGCGCCAACGTTGCTGTTGCTACCGCCTTGTTGTTGTTGTTGGTGTTGTTGGTGTTGTTGGTGTTGTTGTTGTTGTTGGTGTTGTTGTTGTTGTTGGTGGTGGTGGTGGTGGTGGTGGTGGTGGTAGTTTTGGTGGTTTTGGTGTTAACGGTCGGTTCGCAAGCCATAAAATACTGATGCTATGTGAACAAAATCGATTGTCATGCCGTTTCAAGGCTACGTGTAAGTATTGTCCAATAAATTCAGGCAAACTGTGAAGGCATTTTCAATGCATTCATGTTTCGTATCATTTGGAGGTATGTCCAAAATATGCTTTCATTCAACATGGAGGTCCATATCACGTAGCGTTGTTTGAATATCTCGTTTTCTGACTCAAACTGAAATCAGATTAATCTTCCTCTTAGATGGTCTTTCTGTGGTCACATTAATCCTTTGTCTATGCTGAACAAGTTCCTCTTCGGACCACCAGGACGGTTGTGTGGGTCAGAGCTTTCCAGTGACATATATGTATATCTACTGCACATTTAGACTTGATGTACTTTCTGACTAGAAAAGATTAATGCGTTTGAGAACAGTGCTTTCATATCCGTCGCCGTTTCTTGTTTGGCAGGTTAAACTTGATCGACTGTGGTAGAATCGATTAACGGTATTCATCGTCATGAAATAATTCACCATGTGATATGATCGCCGAACTCAGGATAAAGAAAGGATGGAAGCACTGTACAGCTGTTTGATCCCCGTTAGGTATGAGGAGCAGTGCATATGGACCACAGCCGAACTAGCACGCGAACCCGGGACGAACGATTGTGAGTCGAACGCCTCAGCCATTACGCTACCGAGCAGGCCCTAAACGGTTTGTTGAACTTCATCACATGATGTTGCACCTATCAATCATTGATTTGCACGGTTACTGTCCGTTATCTCAGAGCGATCGACCCCTACTGATAGATCACTTCTGTGCAGGTAGCCTAAGTGCGACCAAGGCTTTGGATATGACCTATAGAGCCTGATTGCTTGATACATTTTAGTAGTAGGAGATTGAATGTTTTCATGAAATAATTCACCATGTGATATGATGGCTGAACTGAGGATAAAGAAAGGATGGAAGCACTGTACAGCTGTTTGATCCTTGTTAGGAATGATGAGCAATGCATATGGACAGCGGTCGATCTGGGACGCGAACCCCGGAAGAACGATTCTGAGCCGTACTCCTTCTATGGTTTCTTTAAGGTGATCTGAGCGATGATATCACATGGTGAATGAATTATTTCATGAAAACATTCAATCTCCTACTACTAAATTGTATTCGTCTTTATGTAATCTCCCAGAAACCTCTGCCGGAATGCACCCTTTGTATTGTCGCGCGAAGTACTTGCACTCTTTAACTACTTATCAATTATTTCCTTTGGTCGAAATTGGCTTGAATCAGGAATGTTTTCAAGCAACCGATGAACTTCTATCGGTCACTTGTGCATTCCTAATGTCCGGTTCTAACTGGGTTATTCCATGGCCGGCGGTGGCCAAGCAGATAAGGTCGTAGCGTTCGGACGTGAAGGTCACCGGTTCGAATCCTCCTACAGCCGGTCAGCTTCTCCACTTGGCAGCCCTCTGCTGGCGGCGGCCCCCATGCTGAAAAATGATGTAATTTGTTATTTCATTAATAAATGAAGTAAAATATAAGAAATAACAAAATAAAATCAACCGAAACAGAAACATTGTTTCTCTGGCATTGCAAGCATGTTCAAATTCATCGATCCGAGAGCTGACTTAAGCTTATTGTCCTCCTATAAAATTCAAGTTGGGCGAAGCTGAGTAAAGCAACTCTTTGTCTAAGTGGAAACTCAGCTAACCAGGCAAAAAATGTTCCTAAAGATGTGTCAGAAAGTCTCATGAGACATGTTTATGTCCATTTTAAACTATAGATTAAGGATTTTTGCTTACATACCGTATTTGTTGGCCCTGTTTTTGGTTTGTAGCCCAATTTTGGTGATTGCGAGATAGAAGACATCGGGAGTAGTCATACTGAAGATGTGTACTGATTTCTTTTTTCACAAAAATCCTAATTGTTTGCCTCACTTTGCGGTTTTATCCGCTTGGCAGTTCCATCAGTGACACGTTAAGGTGGTTACCAGAACCAGAATACCTGATCGCAACGTACCGCACCGAAATCCATTTGTAATATTGGCTAAGCCTGAAGTGAACATGTATCGTTCCGGACTTACGCTATTCGTCGTCGGATATGAAGCGGAATTGCGTGGGGTGTGAAGCCGAGATGGGGATACGCCATGTTCAACACGAAAGCCATATCAATCGGAGAAAGATTTGAGGACTGGGAGAGCTTATCGGAATTGCTGTCAGATATGTGGTGTACTCAAAAAGAGGCATGTCTGAAAATCGTGTTTCTCCTTCTGCGAATGATCTTTGCCGCAACCCAAAAACCAACAGCAACAACAACAATAACAACGATAGCTGGCGATTAGCATGTGCTGAGTCCAATCCATGCGGGGGGTTTGCGCAAAAACGTTGGAAAAATGAGTCGGTAGAATGCATATAAACACATGCACACATGCACACACACACACACACACGTACCCAAGTGTGCACAGTCACAATTACAAAATTCGGTTAAATCACAAAATTATTGATTATGCAATTAAATTTTAGGCGATTCGAATGAAACCACCCTACTCCCACTTCATCCCAATTCCAAATTGGAGGAACGTTGCTCCATGGCGATCTCCTTCAGACGTGTACCATCCAATCGGCCATGAACGGTCTCCTTTGGATCGAAATTATCCCAATCACAAAAATCAACAAATTGTAAATTATCAAATATTACTTTTTACTTCATTAGAACCATTGATAGGATCTGAGATTTTTCAGGTACAGTCAGTCACTTGACTAGTTTGTTCGTGTTTATTAGGACCTAACATTTCCGCAGACACTGAGGAAATGACGCACACGAACTTCAGGTCCTAATTTGTCTACAATTTGTTGTTTTCATGACTTTGACGTTCAGCTGTCTTTTTGCCACTTGTACAATCGCTTGTGATTACTTGTATGCCCCAGGAATTTTGCGAATTTTGCGAATTCCATTCAGTGAAATTACCCTTACAAACACGAGAACGAGATTGGGAGAAGGAATATTTTGGTGGTCAGACTTGATGCATTTACCCATCGACTGTACCGTTTTGTAAACGGTGAGGCAGTTCAACTGGATGTCTGATTTATACGTGAAATCTCTGATTTACCTTATAAATCATCACGGGAAAACGAACCACAAACTGTCTGCTAAAATGCATTCGGATGATCATCCCAAATTTATCAACAACTGGCATTCTTTCGGGTGAAAATTGGTTAGCTTCCTGGACCATTCGATGGGCATGATCAGACATTCAGAAATGAGCATACACGAGGTGCGCTGTGCCAAACTTTAAGGAAAGTTGAAAAGAGGATAACCCAAATCAAAGTAGTGGGAGAAGAAACAATTCGTTTTACTTTAAGCTCTTGAAAATCTTAAGTGGTACAACTACGCAGCCCAAACACGCGCATTCTCACCGTGCATCAAGAAGTTCGTTCCACTAGCCTCGCTTGCTCCATGTTTATTTCTGCAGCCCATGTGATCCTCATTTCTTTTTAACTCCACAAGCTACTCGTTAGCTATGGTCGGTTAGCTGAGTCGATGCACTTAGCTATAGGTCAGACATTTATTGTACACTGAATTCAAAGGTGATGTAATATGCCGACCGCGGGAGAGTGATCTTCTTTGGGTTCATACACGTGACAGTGTGAAATGGATAACAAAAGAGGATCACTTGAGCCAAGACTCGGTAAGCGTATCAGCCGGCATCAACGCTCATTCAACCCAACCCGATATTGCAACTCACAACTTGCTCGTTACACTGATATATTTCAACAATGCTACATTTCAAAATACTGACTAAGAGATGAAGTTGGAATGATACTGAAATGTTTTCTTTGTAATATTCTCTTCTAGAGATGAAGAGAGATGAGTATGAGGTTCGTGTGGACATTCTATTTTTTCTGCTTCTGAGGACATGTGCAATACTAGAGAGTTAACGAATTATCTGATTTCATCGAAACACTAGCAAGAAACGTCATGGGATTGTGAATAGTTACAGTGAGAAGCAAGACAGTTAGTTTTTTATCGTGTGACGGGAGCCCGCTTTAGACATCATCATCATTACGATGTTGACATGTTACCTCCGCTGCGTGGGCGTTCCATCAAACTCCTACTTGAACACATGTACGGGCACATGTACACATGTGCATGCACGTGCAAACATACACGCACAACTAAAAATCCTTCGTCCTATGCTTGCGTTTGAATTAGTCGAGACGTCAGCTTATCGTGAACAGTCGTGGCCGCTGTTTGCAAGAAATTTACAACTAAGTTCACTGTCTTTACGACACAATCTGAAAACTGAAATACCAGAGCAGTACAACGGAAAAATAGATTTCTGGCCCTCGGACTCTCTTCCACTGAAACTACTGGTGTCAGAAAAGTTAAATTAGAGTTTTAATTGGGAATTTTTATAAAAATCGTCTGATAGACATTTTGTAAATTTTTCGGCTGAGTCATTTTGGCCAGTTGCCGTGTTCATACTGACTAACTGAATCATCGATAACTCATCGCCGCCGTATAGTCATTTTGACTTCACAAAGCTGCACATACTGCCTGTTCACGTGATGCACGTTCGGCGTGCTAGGTCGATTCTCACACCAACTTCGCTTAGTCCAATTTGGTTTTGGACAGCACAAGGTTATCAAAGCAATCACATGCAGAAAGAACTAAAGGACCTCATGAAATGAATTACGGTGAACTGAACCCCAGATCGACAATCTCGTGTTTTGTTTACCTCTTTGAGGGAGAGAGTCAATTCTATGGACGACAAAAAGTACAACTTGGGTGCGATGACTGCTTCAGACTATCAATGACACCATGATGTTCACACAGGGAGGTGCCGACTTCAACCGATGTTTTTCACACAGGACCACGATCAGCCAGTTATCCTTGAAGGTAACCAAAATGCTAGGATCCCTATTGACGGACCAAAAATAAACGGAGCATTTACTCCCATTCACATGGGAACAATCAGGTGATCATTTTGAACGGAGTCAACGACTGCTTGTTATAAGACAATAAAATCGAACGAGCAATTTCGAGGTTTATATTCTACTTGAACAGCATGCTCTAATTGGTAAAAGATCAACGGCGCTTGCAGGCGACAGAAATTGGAACTGTGGAGTATTTCGTGTGAGAAATTCTCATTTATTTCTAGCTTCCAAATTCGATGTAAATAAAAAAACATTTCCCCGGAATCACACAACCGGTACCGCAGTTATTGCTGCTCTTCACGTATGCCTACCAGTATTCTTCTGTCCAACCACCCCTATAATAGTGCGCTGCGTTTCTTTCTTAATTTCTTACTAGAATCTCATTTGAATCGTTAGGATTGTGGATGGATTATGAGTCGATTTAAGTATCATACGGTAATTCGTCGCAGGGTTTTCCACGATTAGGCAAGGCTAACCTTCAGAAAGAGGACACAAAGCCGTATGCGAAACATACTAGTGAGAAGAAAACACTTTCGGGCCTTGTGTCCCCTTCCTCAACGTTAGCCCTGCCTGACCGAGAAAGATCCTCTCACAAATCCCTATGTGATTATTAAATGGACTGATCATTCATTCACGTTCCTAACGATTCAAATGAGATTCCAGTGGATAATTAAAATCCCTTAAATGTGAATTTTTTCTGCGGGGGTCAGTAAGCCTTATACCTTGCTCCAGTGTTATCGACCCAGCTGGTGGGTGACCTATCTTTGAATGTGAAGGTGCGTAGACCGACGGCGCTTAGGAGTCCAGAATTCATTTGCGTACCCGGTGTGCTTCACCGTTAAACGTATTCGGCCTGGTCACCCGTCAGTCATTGTGAACCTGGTCTCAGAAGGTCTGAAAATCTTTATCTCTATTGTGCTCCCTGATGTACCGTTCTGTCATCTTGTGTCTCATTCATCCGTGTGTTACGTGACATCTGGTGTTTACGTCCAGTTTCGCGTGTTTTTTTTTGTTTTCCAAAATTGTGCCAGTCTGACAACACAACACACCACCGAGGCTAACGAAGTGGCACTTGGTAAAACATTGTATGATTGCGCATGCCCGCAGAGTGGCTAACTCTGTGTATGCGGTTCCTCGAGGCAGTTAGAAAATGAGCAGAAGTGACCCGTGGATGAGATGACAAGCATGTATGAAGGCACTAACCAGTGAACTGGTTCATGTATTCGCAATTAGATTACTCAAACAGCTGTTGGAGACTGAGTGATATGGCTGGATGACGTGGCCATCTGTAGAATGCACACAGGGAATGATCTGAGTTCACAACAAAATCAATCCATTGGTCTAGTTAAATATTTATACCTCCTGATGTGTGATGAAATCAAAAATGCTCTTGATTGGTTCTATGGATTGTGGACGAGAGGAAAATGAGATCAGTAGAACATTAACATATTCATTCTGGAATTGACGAACACTACAGGCAACAGGTAAGTCACCAGTAGAAATTTCAAAAGGAAAGGGCGATCAAATGGGTCGTTGCGACAGATTGGAACTACCAAACAGGATTGTTGGTTGTGCACCCCCTAAGTTGAACTACTGGTGTTCTTGTTTGTAGTTATTTGTAAGTCAGTCAAGAGTATAAAAGTAACAGCCAAGAGGTTGCAATCGGATAAGTGAAAGAGAAACGAAATAACGAAACTGGAAGGCTCTGGAGAGCAAATTATCCAGGGGAACACGGTGTCTGTTCTTCACTCTGTCGTGTAGAATAAAGAGAAAACTCCATGTGGTGTACAAGGGTTTTATTTGTAGGCTAGTTGATACAGTTAATCGGCAATGGTACAGGATACCTGAAAACGTTGTAAAACTGAGGGTTTCGTCCACTACAAGCCAGCAAATGACTCATATGGAACATTTTGGGATGATGTTTGAGTAGTGCCCTCGGACTGTGACGTGTTCCCAACCGGGCACCAGGAATTACAAAAGGTTTTAATCCTAGTGAAAGGTGAATTACTCGCAACATGTGTTTACGAAGCGACGCACTAAATTTATCATCATCAGTAGCGGATGAAACCCGCGTGGGATGCAACTATTTCTTCAAGTCAGCAAAATGAGTCCGATCAAATGACGAAGGGCCAACAGGTTATCGGTGCGGAAATCAGCTTTGGAGACCGTCCTCATCCGGGTCTCCGGATTCTAAAGCCTCGGCTGACAAAGTCTACTCAGTCGATGAAATGGAGAAAACTTTAACCAGTTAATCAGTTAAATGGTCCGATACCAATATCTTTGTATGGTGTAAACTATTGCGTACCATAAATGACGTCGAATTTCAGTCAAAAAACTTGAGGAAAATGAGAATTCACACTCATCACCATGAAAAAATGAAGAAAACACTCATCGCTGAACGATATGAGCATATTATGATAGACCGTTC
>LUCM01006292.1:0-47113 GCA_008360955.1 Fasciolopsis buskii
GGAAACTACTGACTGCGACTCTTCTAAGGTCAAAAGTAGGCACATAAACAGAAAAGACGGACAAACATCGGTGTGTTAGTCGGTTGGTATCGCACAGCACAGACGGCTTTTTATTCGGATCTTGTCTATCAAAGCAGGCTCAGTCGATACGCCCAAAACTATGCCGGCGCCTGAATGATCACGGCCGCTCAAAACCGGACCATCTGATTCCCGAAGGAGGTGGGAGAAAAAGGTTCTAACCTGGACAGTATGTCGTCCTATCTGATATGACGTACAAAAATCGAAGGCATCAAACAAACCAAAATTTAGTTCTAGGTAATGCATTTATTTTATTACCTTTCCCTCCACCAACAGCGATTAGATATACCTAGCTGGAGTACTCCATAGAACCTCACGTGGCCTTTAAACCGGAAGAGCACAGTTTTTTGAGGTTCCACATAGGAAAGGTGGTGGAAGCATTTTGGCGAGGGATACTTTGCGGCTGCCCACGCTGCAGAAGGGTTTTTTTCTCCGGGAACTTTAGCCGGAGCCTTTGACTCGGAAGTGTTACCCAGCGGGTAGTGAGACGTTGACCCATCACGGGAGCCGTGATCCGCAGTATTCTTATCACCCCGAAATGTGCCCAGAGCAATAGGCAGAGTGATCCTGATTATCGTGCGCGACGATTGGTGCAATATAGGATTCGCTTTTATTTGTTTAATTCATTGGAATAATCGGTAGATGCTGTTAGGACATCCAGCCTGTCCGAGAGGCAGCGGGAAGTGGCTGTTTGTATCCCGTGTGCTTGCACCAGTTATTCATCTATTCATTATTGTTTCCGATTAGGTTGGTAGCTCAAACCAACGTGGAGAATCAGGGGACTACTTCATCAGGCAGCTAGCCATTGACGTTGCAAGCTTGAGTGAATCTTCAACTTGAGCTAAGTCATTTTATATAGTTCATTGGGTTATTGAGACATGAGACCCGAGACCCCAAATCAAGATGTAATCTCACAATGGGCATTAACCAAGCAAGGAATTTAGCTTGCACGGGAAACCTGCCCTTAAGTAATTCATATCCCTCTCAGTTCACTTAGAGGATCTGATATTTTAGATTTTGCCTGATTTTGGTAAGGTCGATGAAAGTTTGAAAGAAAAGCAGCATTTAGTGAATAAGCTAGAACCAGTGAAATTGTGCAATAACAAAGAATGCATTTTGAATTATGACCCTTAAACTGTGAACTGGTGATCCTTACGGTGAGCAGTGTTTTCGAACACGGGCAGAAGTACAGAATTTCACTCAAAACACCGCGAGTCCTGCAGTTACCGTCCATTATGTATTACACGTAGCTGGAAATCGCCTGTCTTGTCTTCCCCCTACTAGTACACTTCTATGTTGGTTTGACACTACAGCTTCACACGAACCATCTGAAGTGTGCATGAGTGATCCCCTCATTTAAGAGTCATTAGTTGACTAATCTGCAACCTTTTATCTATCAAGAATTCTTCAAAAATTGGCATGCTCTCCCAAAATATGGATTTTTGTTATAAGTAGTATATACTTACCTGGCACCAGGAGAGTACCTAGGTCGCGCACATGGTGAGCGGCATTAGTTATGAGATCTGTCATGTGCTTCTGATGAGATTTTGATCTCTTGTCTTTCTATAAATCACTTCCTTTTTATTGTACACAAGGTATTTTACAGCATAAGGTATGAACCCATAGTCAGATGACATTGGAAACGAAGATACGGAGAACATTCACTTGAGAACCAGTTTGTTGACTCTCCTTTTAAAGGGAGATTGTGAGTAGGTGGAAGAAAAACAGGAAAGTGTTCCATAGATTCAAAATTCTGGGAGAAAGAAGACTGAAAGAAAGGTGCAACTCCCGGGCGAAAAAACTTGTTAAGGATGACTAGAAGTCTATGAACGCGATAAGCAGACAAAGTTCAAAATCATAAGAACTGTCTAAGCAAGTTACGAAGAACTATAACCAAAGCAGTTGTGATAGAAAAGGGACAATGAAACGACTAGCCGGTGACTGTCGATTCAGTGTTAGGGAGGGCTACCTGATCAGCCAAATGGCCTTGCATTGAAGCTGACCAAGGTAGACGAATCTGCACCCCATAAGTGACTACGGTAATCTAATATGAGGCGGATTTGAGATTTGTACAATAGGTGATGGACAGGAATATAGAAGCTTCTGATATCAAATGGAAACCACACCCTGGTTGCAGCCTCGGAAGCTAGTTCAGATTTGAAATGCGACCTGCACATTGAAGAGGCCAAGAAGAGAAGCTGAATATATTCAGTCAAAATGCAGAGCACTGAATGAGTGACTTTTAAGCGGATTGGAGAACGGTAATTTTCAAGGCATTGAAGTTACTGTGATTGCAAAAACTCGGGATAGAGATGTGTTAACGCGAAGCGCCGAAGAAATTATTATGATCAATGTTGGTGTTTGCATGGTGCTGGATGTGGTAAGAAAGAGACCAATGAAGGAAGTATTATCAGTATAGGAGTGGACTGGATTGGATTTATTGGATGGAAGATCGTTAGTAAACAGAAGAAAGAGGGTCGGATGAGTCGGTAATCTTGCAGGAAGTCGACGTTAACGAGAAACGGATGGGATTGAACCAGTTTACTCGGACGGAGATGTTTTGCTTACTGAGAAAACTTGATGTCCAAAATAGGAGACATGGAGAGAACAGGAGAGTGTACATTTTTGCGAAAGGTCCTCCGTGACAAACTCGGTCGAAGACTTCGGAGCTGTTGTGATATTGAGACCAAATGTTTTCCTCCATGGTTATAGAGTGAGCCCAACCAGGAGTGTGAGACGAAGGTCCGCAGATTACGGTCTGAACGGAGTTGTGGGAATCCACAATGGCGGTCACCTAGTAGTCTTTTGCGCTTAAGAAAGGACTACAATTGGCCGGAGACAATGGTTTTGAATGTCTTAGTAGTAACGGATGCTAAAAATCGAACAACATTTGTTCGATTCCTAGAAATTTTCGTTTCCATGTGATTAGAAAAGTTGAAAAACGGAGAACTTAGAATAAACAACTGAAATGAAGGGCCAACTCAATGACACGTTCTAAGGATGACGGTTGAAGTTCTTCCCGAACCGGATGACTTGTACATTTCCAGAGAGCGGAGCGACTGACAGATTTTATTGCTGCTACTTATACTTGGTGTAACGTGGTGGTTTGTGTAAACAGAATTGGATGGTGGTATTGGACAGTTGGATAATATGGAACTATAGGGTAACTGGTAATCAAAATTCTTGGATTTCACTTGTGGTTGGCAAAGAAAACCCATAATTCGGGCCGGGGTGCCTTCATTTCGAAGGTTTGGTTCTCCTAAACGACGAAAAACCTGAGGAAAATCACAGTATGATTACCCAACGGATTCATCATCTATGAACATTTTGTATGATTCATTGAATTTGCATTTTTGAATGCTAGCTTCAAGATGATTGACTACTGGGACACTGCTTGTAGGTCGTAGCAACTTTGTTCCAGTGGTTTTGTTGGTCAAAGCTTACCAAACATATTCCGCTAATACAATGTATTTTAAAACTTTTCCCTCCAATTAGTCGCTAACAGTGGCTACTTTAGTGTTATCTTCCACAGACAATCACGATGCGGATTGTTTTCTTGGTTAGCTACTTGAGTCCTGTTAGGTCTGTAAGAAAATGGAATGGCCCGGAATGATCAAGTAAATAATGTCTAGGGCATGAAAGTTAAGAAGTTGTGCACACAAAACTAGATTCCTCGATCAATACGTAAACATGTGATGATTCTTCCGTGTCGCTCTTCATGATGGATTTCTTAATTTTGTTGGCCAACCGAAAGTCTTACGGTCGGTCATTTTTGTTCGCATCTCAAAGGACGTCAACCGTCCTTAGAACGACATCGATCTTCTGATTCCTACCATATTCTAGAAAATCAAATGCACTGGGGTTATAGTACACAAACCGGACGAGAGCGCTTTAGGGTGGAATTTCGAATCGGATTTTTGGCATTCAAAGCCGATCTTCGACGACGATAAAAGGGCACTCGGAAATTTTTTGTCTATGCATTCTGTCTGCCATTTAAGCCTTGTTCGTGGCTATGAAAATTTCTGCACTAAACTTTGGAGATTTCCTTGCAAACCTAATCAACTCTGGGAAAGGTGGTTTCACCAAAGAGTTGTTATTGATTCCTTTCTGCTCAAGTCATACTTTAGTGAAACAGTCACTTATATGTAATTGCAGAAATTCACCGAAATTGCTACATGATCACTTACTTATGGAGTGTACTCATTTGTTTACCAGTTTTCTCAACGGTTCGTGAAAGAGGTTACACTAGCAAACTGACGTCAATTCATAGGTGCATGCGTATATACATAGAGAAGGGCTAATAGCCGAACAGATGGAGAAGCAAATGAGGCGATAGACAGGCAAATAAGCAAAGCATAGAGTAATTAGTTAATTTATTTATTCATGTTTAATTCGATGCATACGTAAGGTCTACTTGTTCGGCTGTTATGTGAGTTCAAATCCTTCAATCTCAGTCAGTGGATATTTACAACAGGACAATGGCTGTAATGTCATGAACTTGAACTTCCGGTTCTGAGGCACTGAATACAGTTACAAAATGCTTTTCGTCTCTTATCTCCTGCGGAGTTCCTTTCAGTTTCGTCCTGTGCAAGATGTTCAATTTAGAACCCTATCACTACTAGCAGTTGCTCGGACTAGTCAGTTCGTTCAGGGGGTTGGATGTTTCGAACGAAAATCGGGTGGTTCGACTGTTACAAAACAGCTATTTTGTAAAACTATGAGCGGATCGTCGCAGATTTTTATCTAAATACTCGTCTTAGATACAATCTGCTATTTTGTAATTACAAGTCCATCGCGCTTCTTCATTCCACGTCCTAAATCCCAGTCTCCTCGAACCGCTTGTATACGTTTCTTTGCCAGTTTCCATATACTTAATCCACGGCCGGAGGACTACCTCTCGTCCAATAGACAATGACCAGTTTAGACGTTTGGTCCACTGTAATGAAAGTAAATTTACTGGATTGGGGCGAAATAAATGATCATTCAGCAATGAGGTCGCTCTATGGCTCGTAGCTTTCTGTCCAGTTTTGGAACGACGCTAGCACTATTGTCGGTAATGTTTATTGATTCTCGCAATATCCCTCATAGCCATTTCTTTCAATTAAATTCATCCGGTAATAACACCACGAAATTTCGGAGCTCATTATTTTGTTTATTATTTGGGTATGCAGATGCCAAATATATGGGAATCAGCGATAGGTTATTGTTGTCGGGTGGCAACACAATCAGACGAAGTAAGTGGACACCATGACCGCTGTCCGATGAACCGAAAATTCCGACTTGATCTGTCAGAAGTTAGAATGGCGGAAAGCAGAGAAATAAACATCTTCCACTCCAGTGATATCTGAATTCGGTTATATTAACACTAATACAAAGCTAACGAAAACAGTGAATTGATTGAGAAAGGCCAACTGCGTCATTATTGTCGACGTGATGGAAAGTGCCAACTAATCAGATAACTAACTAACAAGCAGACCAGCTAAAAGTGAGCTAACTATCTTTTGGATCAACTGACTGATTTCGGTGGCTGATTGATTAACCAAATAGCTGACTAACTGACTGATTAACTAAACAACTAGCGGACTAATTAATTAATTGACCATATGATGAATAACTAACCAGCTTAGCCGAAACTGAGCAACTGGACGGTCGACTGACTCATTGTTTATACCGGAAACTTGCAGTTTGATTTTTTACCGGTTGAAAGGCAGAGAAGGTGATAAATTTACTGACTAATTGACAGATTGACTTAAGGAGTGACCAAATGCTTTACTCACTGCCTCGCCGAAACATTAGCCTGCAACTGGGACAGTAATTGGCAAAACCTCTAATGAAATAAATATCAGACCGAGGAGCTTTGCAATTAATCAGGTGAACAGCTGATTGACTGCTGTAATGACTGAACACGCATCTAAATAATAGACCAATTGACTGACTGGAAGCGTAAATCAAATTACTGCTTCATTTGCAAGTGTCTGATTGATTGTCTGATTATACAGCCGACCAACTAAGTATTCAGTACCTAGTCAACTGACTAGGCAGCCAATTATCTGAATGACTGAGCAGCCGGGTGACTGATCGCTTAATAGATTGCATCAGCAACTGTCTGCTTTTTCATGTGGCTAGTCAGGCAAATAAATAAGTAGCTAATTTAGGTGAAATTATTCTAACTGCCCAAACACCTAGGCAACTGATTAACTAACTAACTAGCCATCTAAATCGGTGAATGGGGAGTTGACCAAGTAAATGACTGAGAATCACCATAGGTTTCTTCATTGTTCGACAGACGACAAGAGTAAGTAACATCGGCGAAAATACATAAAATAAAGCCACCACAAAACCCAGGAATAAATTACCTTTTCTTTAATTCCTCAGAAGGGTTAATCATGATACCAAAGCACACATGAATTCTGTTCTTGTTGTCTTGTTTTCTGTAACTAAAAACACCTTCCCTTGCCTCGTACTTGGGTTCACGTGGGCTTGTTTTAACTTGGACATTCTGGCTGAGACGAAGAAATATCGATATTTTCTTGGATAAAACATTTTGTTCCTATAATCCTCGGAATACAGATTTATTCATGATAATGATTTAAGCCAGGGAGGATAACAGATGAAACTGTGGTAAATTAAACTGCACGACACGGATCACGCAGAATGAAAGTCATCATTTACTTATTCTTAAAGTGGAAGGTTTTCTTTCATTGAGTTCGACTGAATACATCCAACTATGGGGATTTTTATTCTTGAGCTAACGCGATCAATAAGTTTTAAACAAAATGCCTGAGGTACTTTTCTCACAATCAGCTTGTCTAATTAAAAAACCCTTGTGGCTTCACACAAGACCACTAATTCTGGAAAGTAAGGTCGAAATTTCAATATCAGCTGCTCCTATGCCGCGTCCGTGAGTCAGCGGTTTGTCTACTCCACCGAACCTGATAAGAGTGAGCTAGCGGATGGTTAGGGAGAAGCAGGAATTAAATTTTATTGGGCAGTTTTGTACTAGCAATTACTCTTTTTCACAGAGAGGGAACAAGGTTGGCTATTAATCACCATGCCCCCATGAATAATTTGTCCTGGTCATTACAATTTTCCATTCAGTATTTGAATATATATTCAATCTCAAAACGGGTACACCCAATCGAGGTTAAAAAACCGAAGGATGACATGGAATAATACGCCCAAAATGATACTTTTCCAAAAAATTCTTCCTATTATCCGTGAAGTTAACATCGGATTGCAGTAACCCATTTTGATTTTACAACACTTTCCATGTATTGGTAGGTGCAACGCTTCGCAAAACACGCTTCTAAAGATAAACGGTTTTCGGCCGCCAAACTTCGACTACCTTCAGTTAGGTACAAAAAATCATGAGTTGTTATTTACCATAATTTTGATTCTTTTCAACTTAGTAACTGTTAAACCTCCTTATTGTGTCACAAGTAAAACCTTAGTGTTCAAATAGAGCTGTACTTACTGTTGGATAAATAGGCTGCATACACTTCATCTTCAGTTCCACTTCTTCTTTCCATTTAAGGTCT
Source organism: Fasciolopsis buskii (assembly GCA_008360955.1). Lineage (NCBI taxonomy): Eukaryota > Metazoa > Platyhelminthes > Trematoda > Plagiorchiida > Fasciolidae > Fasciolopsis > Fasciolopsis buskii. The sequence continues at coordinate 7,617 of LUCM01006292.1, forward strand.
CTAAGTTGTTAGTTTCTAGTGAAAAGGCTTAAATATAGGTAAGCGCGATAACAAGTTTCAGTATGCTGCCATGGTTACCACTAGTCTTTAGATCAGTTCAATCGATGAGGCAAATCAGTCACGTGGGGCAAAGGACTACCGAGTGCTAGTATTTTGTTAAGCCCATAGAAATGTGTGACTGAGAAACACCTACTGGTATTCTAACTTTTAATCGCTTTCCACCTCAGCATTAGAAACAACCAACTATTGCCCAAATAGTTCAACGAGCAATCTTTGCCGTATGGTTCCCTAACGTGAAAACGCCGTTTGCGAAGATTGTTTGGTAACAGTCACCAAAACTAGCACGGAACCCATTTGGCTTGGTTCCACACCGGAGACGTTTCTATAGCATCCTTAACTCTATCTCCGACGGTCATCTTTACACCATGATCTCGATTCTGAATGTATAACGAGGGAGTCTCTCGCAAGATTCGCGGTCTGTTATCGAAACACATTCGAAATACATTCCCTCACAGCAAACTAACATGTAGGCAATTTGGCCGCCAAGCAGCGATACCTTTTCCGTTCGAGAGATCTAGTTTTCGAATGTCCACCTTTGACTTCTTTCAGTGTTATTTACATTTTGCTGGCCACCAGAATACGACATCAGAAACCTCAGTCATAGGATAAGACAGATCAAGATGGTGCACAGGACAGATACCATAAGTGACAGGCGAAATGATTCTCCTAATTGAACAACATTGTTGAAACCAAACAAAATCACTGCATTATCAGGAACGATGCAGGCACCCTGAGCTACCTTCTATTCGGTCTTTATTGCACCTAAAATTCGGCGTCCTCCAGTGAGCTCACTAAGGTTGTTATGTGAATTGTTTGCAAAGACACCAGCCCCAAATCAATATTGCACAATAAAATGCTTCTGATTGACTCTGCCTGGACACAGATAATTCATCAGTCTACCGTGCGTCTCCCAACATATCGCGAAATGATATTCAGTTTTTCCACAAAAGTAGACGGTGTTATGGAGAAAATTTTCACGTCGTCTATCCAGACAAAATCCATGAAGCCTGGCAAGCCGTGGAAGTTTGTAAGCATCAGGAAAATTGCATCCAAAGTCCGAGGTAACCTCTGATATTTCCAAGAATAAAATTTTAACGGGGTTGTAAAGGCGGTGAAATCTTTATACTAACGAACGGGTGGGGACGTAGGATCTATGGTCCAAAACCGGTGCCTGAACTTTGAACTGCGAAATGTGCAGCAGCAGATCAAAACTACCAGGCGAGCAGCACAGACATTTTACAGAGCGTAGCTACAAAGTCGCTCATCTGACAGCAATAGCATGCAGCCTTTTGAGTCCTTCCTAATGTTTGCAGATGCCATTTGATAAGTCATTTCAAATAACTCGGCCACGATTCCAGAAAAAACATTTGATTCTGGTATATTCAAGCTCGTTGCATTCAATGTTTGACAGAAAACAGTCACTCCACTTCGTGTTATTTGTTCAATGGATTTACCGTCGAGTAGTAAGTAGTTTTGATTATATATATATATTTATATATAATATAATATATATAACCATCGGGGCTTTAAACATGAAAACTGAAATAACGCCTCCTAACATGCCATTTATACTGAATTTTTGAAGGACGAAGTTATAAGAAGTTGTAAAAAAACTCGAACGAATCATGAATGCTGGCGCGTACTTGTGCACGCGTTCAGAGCGGGGACAGTCACGCAGCGAACTGCTCAAGCAGCCTGCTTACTGATAATCAGTAGCAAGAGACCTCAAGAACAAGAGATTTCATCGATCGAAATGAAAGACCCGTTTCGAGTGTACTTTTACTTCGCGCGCGCTTGGCACTACCGCTTTTGAGAAAGAAGGCCCGGTATATGTTATGGATCGATCATAGTAAAGCAAAGACCCGTAACTTTGTGCCACCTATTGGAGAATGGACTACTTCTACACCAAATAAATTTTCCCAAGTATTGCTCTCTGAATCACTGACGAAGGGTAAAACACCTTGGACTACCAAAGCCATTTCGTTCTACTGGGAACGTTTAAGACCATTTAGAGATAAAACACTTTAAAGTTTTATGCTTCAGCCCAACCCAGATGGATAAATTTTGTCACTTTCGTTCTGATGCTCGAATCTGAAACATGCTCAAGCATCCGTTGGCAGTGAATACATGGCCACTTATGGAAATATAACCATAAATTTGAGAAAACACAAGTTGCCGAACAAACTAGTTTTCAGTGATTCGTACTCATGCCATTACATCACGATATATCTTGACTAAAAACCATAACAGTTTATTCCTGTGAACCGTCCGTTCAAATCGGCCAGCTATACGAGTCAGATGTTCAAGAGCAGAATGAAGAATATGCAAATCGGGCTATTTTCATGATTTATACTATGACGGGTAAAACAGACTTCAAAAACATTCATCGATTGACATGCCGAATGTTGTAAACAGGACGCGCGCCATTCATTTATACGATTGCACAAGTGAGGTAATTTCCATTACACGCTATACTACTCTTTCAACCTCAGTAGCGACTACCTTAAAGGGGCAATTGAGGACAACTTTGTCCCCATCAATGGAAGCATCAACGGAGCACAAAATGTGCTCGAGAAAGCCGATTTTCACGGTTTCTTGTGCGAAAAAAGAGTTCGATTTACCGTAAAGTGGAACGCAGAGCACCAATGGACATGTAAATAATTTGATTTCCGTAGTCCTGATTGAAGTTTTATTCAAACAGCAATCTTACACATCATTTGATTTCCCATCAAATGATTTATGGATGTGAAGAAAGAACTAAGATGAATCAAAGCTTGATAGAATTTAAATAGAGGAGACGCTCCATCAGGCTGTCCAGTACTTTAGCAACAATGATGTAAATTATGATAACCAATGAATCATTTCACGAAAACTCACCATGTAATATCTCAGTACGATTCACAGTTAAGAAAGCTTGGTGGAAATGTTCAGCGGTTTCATATTTGTTGCGTAACATAAGAGCCTGCCCAGTAGCGTAATGGCTAAGGCGATCGACTCAGAATCGTTCGTCCTGGGTTTGCTTCCCAGTTCGGGCGCGGTGCATGTGCACTGCTGGTGATTCCCAACAAGGATGAAACAACTGTACAGTCCTTCCATGGTTTCTTAATTGTGAGTTCGGCGACGATACCTTTTATAGCAATGTGGACTTAGTGACAGTGGAGTACAGTCAGTTCTCAACACTCATTTCGCAGTTGAAAAGTGGTGTGATCAACGGTATTCCATTGGTGGATCCCTTTGTTGCAAACCGGAGCATTACAAGCTATAAACGATCAACTCAATTGAAAATAAATTATCCCACCTTATCGCCATTTCTTTATTTGTATCTGTCATCTGGAACGGAAACGTATATCAGATGACAAAATGGGTGGATAAATTCTGAACTACACGTAAACGTTTCCTGTTAGGAGCGAGAAATGTTGAAGACCCAATGGGAATAGAAAAATACTGCTGATCCGCATTTTGCCTTGGGCGCATATGCTAAAATGATTTTTCCCTGAAACCCTTGCTCGGTCTCTAGGCGCAGCTGATATACGGATCAGCATCCTAATTCAATAACGTTTACCCACTCTTTAATTCAGCTAAAATTTTAGGTTTTCCTGGCATATTCTGTGTACTGCAGTATGATCACTGTCCGGGAATTCGCGTGTTCGGGACAGCATAGTAGTCACAACATAAATTCGGTGCATTTGTATTCGGAATACCATCTGATGACACAAATCTAGTCGGCCTGTTAGTAAATAGGTATCCCGAAAACGTGCCAGTTTTTCTGGCGCAAATTTATCACCTATACACCAACGATTCATGTCAGCAAGTGACATTAAGTAGAATGTGTTCCTATCACTGAACTGGAAACCATTCAGCTAGAGTAACTGTTGCATAAATTTAAAATCAAAATTTACTATTTGTACTTGTGAGCGACGGCTATTTCTCTCCGTGTATATATATATATATTTACATAAATGTATATATATATATATGAACGCAAAGGTCTTATCTCATGGGATCATTTCTGCACTCTGGAAGCACCAGACTCGGGTTTCGCTCCCATTAGGGCTCATCACTAGTGTGTATCCCCCACCGTAACCAGGGTCCAAACCCGGCCTTTTGTTTTTCACCATGTGCTATTTACGGTGCAACTGACGCGGTTCTCCATAAAGTTTCATTTGAAGCGTTTATGATAAGTTCACCTTTTGACTATGAAGGAAAAAAGTACGAAACCAGTATTTTAAATATATTTTATTCTTTCTCACTTACACAAAGTAACTGAAATGACAGTGATCTCAAATTCCTTCAGGGTCACTGCACCCAGACTGCAGTATGAATTGCTCATGCATGTGATAAAGACCTACAACGAAGGTGCAAAAGGTCTTATTTTCTATCCTTGGTGGTTGTTATGGGAGTGTTAGATCGATGCTAGACTGTGGAGTACATGATGAAAAAGCGATTGCAGTATGCGAGAAAAAAGTTAGCAGTTTAAACCGTGAATGAAGGTGCTGGAATCGTCTGTCGCCGTTCCGTTTCGAATTTATTGCAACATTTTGCAGCATGTATTATTTTTAAGTAAACATTTTTGTTTGGATCCACTATCTGATCAAAATGGGGCCTATGGATCGTGTAAACGGGCCGGAATGTCGGAATCTCAAGGGGAATTCGGAGTTTTTCTAGCGGAGTGTATTACCTCATAGTATTTTATTGGCCAGATGATCGACACTGAATACACGTAGTAAGCACGGTAATATGTTGGTGCTTTTAGCGATGAAGTGATCTCTACTCATCGAAGTTCAATCGTTGCATAAAACAAGACAAACCGTAACGCAGATGGTATGATATTCAGCAAGAATTCTAAGTGAGAAGCATTTATTTACACAATTCACAAGACAAATGGCAATATCTTTTCAAATTTGTCAGACGGTGGGGATGCTGTCTATCTTTGATTCAACTGAACCGAATATGCCACTGAGAAAAACATCGGGGCAGCAGCATTCGACGTGATATATGCAAAACATTCGATGCTGTATTCCACGGATTTTATGGTTATGCTATGAATTCCAACCGAACCCATGCGGATGTTCCATCCCCGTCTGCCAGTTGGCAAATTATTATGCACTGTCTGTCAGTTTTTTACAGAAATGCTAATATTTATGCAGCCCACTTCGTCTGTGTATTCAAGTGCTCCGTCATACAACTGTTTTGTGCCTGCACGTGTGTGCGTAACGTTGTATACATGTGTATGTGAAACTCACAAGGAGGAATTTCTTCTCATTTGCGGGACAGAATTTTCCTTCTCAGAATTGGTGTAGGCAACCCAAGGTGTTTATTGCCCAATTCGACTAGGTCTAGAAATGGTTCGTGCGATTGGACGCCCAACCGGATGACTAGCGCGTGCAAGTATCCACGATACATTGGTTGGTAGAAGGCTTACAGCCTTCCAAAATCGGGGGCAGGGCAGTCCTTGGAGAGGGGATAATACGTAATATCAACGACACGCTTTTTAGCTCCGTTTAAGAGGTGGGGTGGGGGGTGGGGGGTGGCGCAAGGTTTCAGAAAGGTCAACTTACTGACCACTTTGTGGTGTCTTGCTGTCTGTCCGATGGGTTAGATGGGTGATAGGGACTGAATGCTGGTGAGATGAACAAGTAAGAACCGTCACTACTCCCTCCAAGGCAAAGGACCGAGATGACAATAAAGATTCACAAGGAAACAAATGAGTTTGAACCATTTGATTTTCAGTTTGGGAAAATCCCAATGGCCTGGGGAACATTTTTTGAACTACATTTTATTCCTCAAAGGACATGTGTTAGTTACGTACCATGAGACAGTGCACCAATGGTGATTTATTCTGAAACACCTCACTCGTTGACGAGTCGCAACATGCAGCTAACTTTCGCATGATGAATTACTGTCCAAGTGATGTTTGCCAATTCAGTGGTTGCAAAGTTGAACAGTTAATTAGTCATATAGCGTTCTGGACCTTGATCAACGGCGATACGACATCCTCCGCCACACCATTCCCAACAATGTTTCGGAATTATGTCATTCCGATGGCTCACTCAAATCCCTTTTGCATTAGACTGATACGTGATTCACTTCACGTGGGAACCTTTGTGTGTACGTACAGATTATCTGGGAATCGCTGTGCAGTCTGCCCAGCAAGTGCACTCTTGTGAGGTTTTTTGAAACAGATGCATGTTCTTGCCGAATTCCAGATATTTTTGACATGAATCCGTAATAAATTGGACATAAGTTCTCAATAGCGCCGGAAGTTGTGCAAATTTCAAGTTGAAGACGAATTTGAGTAGCGGGTGAACGGGGCAGGCAATCGCTTGCAGTCATACTTCAGTCAGCAATGGATGAGCCATCTGTCACATGGCCTAAAGTCGTTAGGCGATTCGTTGACGGTGGGCCTGGATAGCCCAGTTGCCAAGATGTTCATCCCGTACTGGTTTGCTCTAGCTCGATTTGAGCTGAAGTTCATGCATGACACATGTGCACTTTGGACGTTCATACCAAACCGGAAGAAACACCAATACAGCCAGAGAGCCAGGGATGGATGTTGTTTGATGAACTCTTTCTTTCTTTTGTGTTGGATCCCTTTTTTGTTTCAACGCTTAACTCCGAGGCGGCAAATAAATTGCTCTCCTTATCGTTGTGAAAGACCAAGTGGCTAATCCAGCAGGAAGTACATCTTCAATGCAAACAGAAAAAAATTCCCACATTATCTTGTCACTGGTAAAGCTTAATTGCCTATTAGAAAAAATGCTTACCTATTAGTATGCTTTCGGCTGCTTCAAAAATAAACGAATTTCCCCTCGTCCGTAAGAAGTGGACGTATGGTTTGAACAGTGACCGTCATGATTGATTTTTAACCAACCTTCTTCGTTTAGCTCTGGACAGCGGGTTTGAGAGCCGTATTGGTAGATGTGATACTGAGTCTTATTATCCAATCAAATCTTCAAGCTTCTCATTTATTACTAATCTTGAAAATTGCAAAATTCCTGAAAAGTAACGGGAATGAGAAGTTCATTCGTTATCTTACATTAGCATAAGCAAAGACTGAAATTCATCGGGGAAAAGTTAGTGAAAAATTTAACCTTGCTCAGTTTTGTAAACATTCACGTCACTTTTCTCTCGGAGACTTCCATAGTTAACTAAAAACTATTCTTCACTGGTGAATGACTTCAAACCGGGAGGGAATTCCCTTGGCATTCTGTCACCAAATTAATTGCCTTGTGAGATACGGAGAACTCTGTCATTTCTACAGATCTGAGTTAATTTATTTTGTCATCTTACGTAAGCTGTACCTGATTATTTCTCGTACAATTTAATTTCCTTTTTGCATAAGCAAATCCATTTCTGAGTGTTAGTTACCTGGTTCGTGGAAAGATTTTCCGCGATAAAATGATTCGACCTTGCATGATGTACATCTTAAGTTACTTTTAGAATTTCATCTCATGCACATTTGAGACGGAGTTCCAATTGGCCCCCGAGAATTTGAAGCGATAATGGGACGAAAAATTAAATCGCGTGGGTCAAGAAAACGCTTGACCATAATTACTTCTACGATCGTTACCTGGCTAGATCTCCTCGATATTTGTTAACATGCATCAGGCGAACTGGACAAGTCTCAGCCTCGAGTTCTATCGGTGTTGTCAAGCCCCAGACACACCGGTTACCGTCTCCGTGCTTTGACATCTAATCGTACCACTGTCCCGTGTACCTAACCGCTTTGGTACTTTCCGGTAACACTCACGCGGTGTCTATCTATTATTCGGCTAGTATGTTAGTCCAACAACTATGGATCGCTTCTATTCGATTTCTGATTCATCCACTTGCACTCATGAGTGATGCGAATTGTGCAGGCCATCTTCATCCTACTCCGTCTGGAAAATACGGAGAATGTATTATTGTTTAAAATCCCGCCGCGTTTAATCACTCTTTCATTGCAAAAATCAGCTGTCGTGACCGGAATTCGGGTACACAAAGGGAGGGTGCAGTTTTTCATCAACGGGTGAATTCCATGAGATAAATTGACCACATTGCTCTCTGCTGACCTTTTTGTGACTTTTCTGTTTGAGTGCTGAAATACAAAATGACCGGAGCTACATCAAATCGTAAACGGCATCGTCTAAATTATGATTAGAATTTATCTGTTTGCAACAGGATGTCCAATACCAATTATTGATGAATCGACTGTGAATCCCAGCCGGCCTGATGGGATGTAACGTGTTGCATCATCGTTACACGAGGTCTAACATACGACTCTGGCCAACTGATCCAGTAAACTTAAGTTATCCTCAAAAGGGGGAAAACCATACGAAATAGCAATAGTTCAATAAATCAAGAACAAGACACGATCCTTTCCGTAAAAAGATACTTGCCAAGAGTCAGTGAGATATTCTCGACTGATAGACTGCTTGGATGGTCTTTTGGTCAGCTCATTCAGTGCTTCTCAAAGCAGGTTTATAGCCGATCATCATTTGAGAAAACGATCAGATTATCTACTCACTTTCTGCGATTGTGTTCGTTTCTGTTACAATTCTGATAACAGTTTTACATTTCAGCACTACGTAAACAAACAAAATTACGATTTGCTTATGTGATATAAAGTAGACATCATCGCTCGTGACTACAAGGGAAGGCAATCAAAAATACAAATTGCCAAAATATTAAACGCTCTGAGACGGACAACATCGATTTTCTTTCCTCCTGGGTTGGTGTCCCAGGACGAAAGCCAAGGATGTGCACTGTTGACGATCCTTGATAAAGAAGAGGCTGTTGTGCAGTGGTTCTAAGTTTTTTGGCAGGTTGAATGTAAATGCCGCAAGAGTCCTCTAGATGGCAAATCAAAATATCATTCACTTTTATTTTACGAAAATGCCTTTTTATGTCTACTACTGTTTGACTAAATCAATGTTAGGATAGACATTACGAAGAGAACTTTAGATGACAGACAAGATTAGTCGATCTGGGAGAAGTCTTACGAAGCACAAAAATAACAAACGACCGAACAAATAAAGTCACGGTACACAAACGTTGCTCGCGTTTCGCCCTACAGTGCATCCGACTAATTATATGGAACAGTAGTTATTCGGTAGCTTGTTTTGACCTTTTCGTCCTATCAGTCGGAGACATCGGTGGTTTGCAAGGATACTCGACACTTGTGCAGTGATCGAACAAACGTGATAAATATTTATAGTCTTCCACTAACAGGTGTTGGTTTGGTTTGGACGAGACTCGACGAAACCATAAACTGAGGAACTAACCAACAAAACGGACAGTGAAGTGTGTTCGACCCGAGGGGTTGGGGCATCGAAAGGGCTTGGCAATGGGGTGCACGAGATCGAAAAAGAATTCCTTCTTTTAGGCACTTTGATAGGTAAAAGTACGCGTATTTTTCGTCATTTGATTCTCTTTTACCCTGGCTTAATTACGACCGCCATGCTGACTGGGAAACACAATTGATCGTGCCTCGTCGTGGAGTCTCGGTTGTATGGAAATAATACCAACCACCTTAAGTAGCACCAGTTCACAACGTGTTCCGGTTAAGATTTCATATTCGAATGCATGTAAACTGTTTGTTCGTTCGTCCCTATTGGTAATTTCCCTCTTGATACTCGTAATGCCACTTGGGTTAACGAGTTCGCCTCAACCCACAACTATCTTCGGATGATCATTGTTTTATCAGACAGCAATTTGAAGGTCTCAAGTGGTCGGCGCAGTGAGAAATCCTCTTAGACAATTCACTTCTGAATCAGCTTGGGGTATACGTTTTCCATCATTCAGGCGATCCGCTTTAGATTTTCGCACCCGCTACCTCGCTTGAATTTGTGAACTGCTCAGTGGGGAATTGTCGATTTTCATCGACGAAGATAGCCAGATTTGCGAGTTCCGTACGACCCATCAGCAGGTGTGCTCAAACATGAGATTCACGTTCTATGCGAACGAATGACCGAAATGGTTGCCAACCCATTGGAATCTTATTTCACTTTCAAAATTTGGCTTCCTATTGCACTAACTGAAATGCCTAAACGATCTCATGAATAGATGGAACCCAAGATAAATGACAAGGACTTCAAATCACTGCTGAAAGCTACAATAATGAGCGGAAAATTACGTACAAATCTAGGCGTTTTGAAGCCGACGCGCATGCGTGTGTTGTGCATCACACAGCTTTGCCTCGTAACAATTTCTGCAGGGCAGTTAAATATGTTTTGATAAAGTAACATGTTCACTCCTTTAAATACTGCAGTTTTTGCTGTCCAAGATACTTATTTGACTGGTTAACAGATCACCCATCCGGAAGATCACAATGCACCTAGTTAGGTGAAAAGATTTGCTGACATCCCATACCCGGTGCCGATGTTTTTGAAGCTGATTTTATTTTTTTCGTACCCGCTCCTAACATGCATTTGAGGTTTATAAATATCCAAATAATGCCTCCTCTTTAAAGTTCATGACGACATAATTTTGGCTCAATCTGTATCAAAATAATCGGAATTTGATGAAATTGGTGAAAATCTGTCTGAACTGTTCACCAACTATTCACTCAACCGTGTCTTTGCCTAGAAAATGACAAATGTCACTAGCTTATTTTTCTCATCTTCCCGTGCCGATCTGTTGATGACGTGGTCATCTTGCGATCCAACGTCCTAACGGGGGTAAATTGTGTGGAACATTTTGGCATCCCACCGCAACACGATGTATACGGGCAGCTGGATCCAAGAAACCACAATGAAAAACTGAGGCTTCTGTTCGTTCAAATTAAGAAAACTTTGTAATCTGGTGCCTTGCGATTGTGATATGTAATACTGGTATTCCACGTTATTTCCCGTCATTTCCCACGACTACGAATAGAGGATTTCAGGACTGCTCGCAGGAGCTTGTGCCTCACTTGTTTTGTACCCGACAAGAGCGCAAATGCCCGAATCTGGAATCTGTGCCTCACTCGCGTGACAATAGGTGCGGCCTTTGTAAGAAAACGCTTTCTCAAAATTTCTGCCGATCACACCTTCATCTCCGTTTCTCCTAGTCAACTACAAATACCGGCTTGGTCTGGGAATGAATATCTTCCATGCAGATCATCGATGCATAGGAATTTTGTTTTTGCTCTCCTGCAACATGCATTGATATGCTAGCACACCAATTTATTTCAACCGACCGATTTTGATTTTTAAATTGCTTAGCATTGCTAATCTCTTGTGGGTGGAAGACTTTTGAAAATTTTATTAAGGTTTTTCGTCGACTTCGTTACCAATTTCCTTAGGTTTAAAAAGGCTGTTTTTGTCAACCGATGTGAAGGGCTCCTATGCCTATATCGAGTTCATTGAACTTTTCTGAACAATCTGGATACCACCGGAGCTGGGATGATCGACTTATAATCGTTCTTTGTCGGTCGTTATTACAAACTGAACCAGATAGCTTTGTTCTGCTGATAGTTTGCAGCTCAAGTGAGGTAGATATGCGATGCTTCTGAGACACCTCAACGACAAACTAAACGTTGGAGCCAGAATAATTAACATCGAATGAGATATTACTGCGTAAACTTCCGGGACAATCCACAGACTTTCATCGCTGACCGGCAGCGGTCAACCAGTCAAAATCATAGAGTTTCAACCTGAAGGTCTTGGATTCGAATTCTCCCACCGCCAGCCCACTTCCTTGCCTGGCATCCTTTTGTTAGCTACCAACTCCTTCTTGGAAAAGATGACTTTCGTCACCTGATTATTAAAATAAGTGAAGGATGAGAAAGATACAGGACTGGGTCAGTCATGTTTATTGAAGCAGGCTGTGGTTTACTCTATTATGCGACAGGGAGATGAACTCAGATCATATATATTTAGCAACTCTGTCGAAAGTAGGCGGTTTTTATCTACCCTCGATAGAGGCAGCCTCTTTGTTTTATCTTTTTTTCGAGTGTGGCTTTTATTTGTGGAGAAGAACTTGTGGAAGCTTGATGAATTATCAAATAACTGCCGCAACAAAAAAGTTGCAAACCATCTTATACATATGGTATTTCGTTGTGCAATAATTTTACTCGTGTCTATGGCTAGCGATCGCAGGTGCAAAGCACTGATTTCAACATGCCTTACCCGAGGCAACTGTCGGTGGTGCTCACATCACCTCGAATGACAGTGAAACACTTACAACCGGAACGTCAAACTCAGCAGTCAGGACCTCCTAGAAGTCAACAACTTGAGTTACGACGAACAGCAGTTTTCAAAGTGACTAAAATCTTGCTTTTTTCTCTATGTATAGGCTACCTGAATCATAAAGGGTGGTCTCATTCTTCATTTCCCTCCGGGATGTGTTGCATATTCGATGGTTTCCCTGGAAGTGCTTCCGGTCTCTTGATGCCGTTTGCAGTCATTAAACTGCTAATAAGTCAAATACGTGATGACAGAAGGCGTTGAGAGCCTCAAACAGAATGACAATAAAATAATAAATAGGCACATGATTTAGATCAAAACAAGTACCGTTGAACTACGTTTTTCACTACTCATTTCTCAATCCATTGCAATCTTTATCTGATTTAACACGGGGTTTAGAGGAACAGTTAGTGTGTATTCGGCCGGTTGGTCTATCGGTCGACTGGTCGATACAAAACAGGGGTGAATTGTGATTCGTGTTGGCTCGTGTCAGTCAGTGATCTGACTTGACAAAGCGGTCACGGATGATAAATATGACCGTGATGGCTTGAGACTGAATCACAGAAGACATGTTTGCCAACACTTCGTATTTTGGATGAAACATTAGTCTGGGCTGATTCAGTTGGCTCAAGGACAGGATTCCCGTTTCATTCATGAGAACAGGTACTGTTAGGCGCATCTCTTCAAAAGGATAAAAATCATTGGCGCAGCCGATAACCCCCTGTATCCAGTTGTACACTCCCCGCGAACCATTATTTTCACTTCACGGTGCACGACAGCAGTTAGCTATATGGGGATACGAGCAAGTTTAAACAGGAGTGATAAAACACGAAAGATTGCATTGCTTAGCTTTTTTACAACGAATAATGGAAAGTGATATCGTAACAGAAGCATATTTCGATGTGTTAGTTAGTGCAGGTGTACAAAAGTTGAGTATCGGTCTGAGGATAAAATTAGACCCAGTCATCCACATTCGTCACAACTTCCAGGCTCCCATCTTTGACTGTATATTCGTTGTGGTGCTATGAATAACTGGCAGGGGAGTCAAAACGTCGGGATCTGGGTTGAAAGACAATTCTGCCAACCACGTAACCAATGGATTTAGAGGAGCTCAAACTAAAAACACCTAACTAGACTAGCGACAATAGTAAATTCAGAGTGCGTTGAAGTGAATAAAAGTCTTTCATCTTGAACTGATTTTCTGGGTTCATGAACTGCTATCGCGTCTTGATAACACTCAAGTCTAACCAAGCCTTGAATAACTGAATTTATCACCGACTGGAAAATTGCTGATGATAGGCTCATATCAAACGGAAAATAATCCTAAGAATGGAGACCAAAAGGAATGGTAACGGTAACGAAATCATGGCAATCAACGTGTGAAGGAATCCGTAAGTAAGCATTCTTTAGATCCAATAGAGCAAGCGAATAGCTCTTTTGAGTTTTCATCGTGGTTTTTTTGTCTATTGTATAGTCCAAGGTTTTTGTCGAACTTTCGAGTTTGCAGTCGCACAGTAGTCACCAGAAATTTTGGAGTTTTGCTATCAGCTCTGAGAGGAGTAACAATCGATGTGCCCCCCTTTTTGAATAAATAATGGCTACCGGTAGTCATGGGCTCATAGTATGATTGCCGTGAAGTGTACTCTACAAACTCTACTGATTTCAAATTCATCGGTAATGCATTACCGGAAACTTTCGGTCGTGACAGTATGCCTCAGGCACTGGGTGCTGATAATGAAAACCAATCCACCGCTAAGAGGGTCAACTACTGGCTCAAGAGAATAGGATATCGTTATCTGCTGACTGTACCCAGATATCCACAATGCAATGGGTTAGCAGAAAAATTGTTTTCACGCTAATATGTGCTATCAAATCACTCAGCCCATCAACCGTCCAAGAACTTGACCGAGGTTTGGAAGCCTTTCTTCAGTTTAGAAATGCCACTGCACGGCCCAGCTGTTTAACTTTCGAGTACATCGGTCAAATCTGAGATGCGTAGAATCGTCCGACGTTGCTTACCAGCATGGCCATGATTTACGATCTACATTCGGGATTGTTCTGAGACTGACTGGAGATCAGATGGAAAAAATTTAGGCGTGGACGATGAGTCAGTGCACCGGAGACGTGTTGAGTGAATCCATTATCAAGTGCCTGACACCACTGTTGACACAGACATTCATCCAAACGCCATACCCATTGATTTCGGGTTTAGATGCACAAAACGAACTAGCATGTGGACGTTCAGAAAGTCCAGCAATGCCAACCACTCAGACACAGCCAAGAACCCTGAAATCAATCGAGTTATAGCGAGTTTATCGACAGTTCATGAACTAGTTATTTGTTTCCTCCACCTACTTGTTGCTGCTTGTAACATGCTATGAAGTGGCGAATTTGAATTGTAAAGATATACGAATTTGATTTGTAATTCAGATTACGACGGTTCCGATTCATTCCTCAGTGCGTTTGGATATTTCTGTGCTTTCGGTAAGGGAAAACAGGAAAATCACATTGAAATTCAGTATAAAGCAATCCAAAGTTCCCAATCTGCCGTTCGAATTAGCCATCGGATTAGCGACAGACAAAAGGTTGACTTCTTTTAGTTGTATTTCATTGTGACCGGAAGATACAGCAGCGGTGGAAGACACCGTATCCGTTCGCTAATTTTCGAGTACAGGTATGGTGCGCGAGTTGTTTTTTGTCCGTTTCTATTAGAGAAAAGTGCTTATTTTTGTTTCAGAATCCCAGATTTAGAGGGAATTATTTTTAAGCATCTTCTTTCTTGAATCTACACAAACAGATTTAGTAATGACGGGCTGAACGATGCTTACTGTATGTATGATACTCGTGTTAGTTAAGGCTGGTGGAGAGAGTTGGCGTCGACAATATAATGAATTACTACTTGAGGTTAATCACAGCTTCAGGTTTTCACGTTGTGTAATCGACTGAGACGATTCTTTCTCACCTGGACAGGTGAGAGTTACTCAGCTCTACTGATGGTCACGTTATTTGAAAAAGGTACTTCGATATTGGTTCGTGCACTTCGATCGTAAATATTTTATTGTATTGCACCAGGCTGCATTATATCGTTTGCTGGTCTTCTTCGAGTTAAAACTTACACTTCGATTGGGAAGAAGAAATATGACAACTGTCAACTTAGGAACAAGTCAAAACAGGCAAATTTGAAAAAAACTGGCTGACTGAAGTTCTCTGATGACTTCCTTCTTTCTAATCAGGATCTGTGCGAAATAAGATTTTGCAGAATACTAACAAATATTGTTGCAAATTTTGAATGGTTAATTAGATGGTAAGCATAAGCAGATAAATGGCTATCCACTGTCTGTGAGAAGGCTCATGAGACATTTTTCGCGGGTCCTGATATTCCAATAGAATCGCCAACAGGAATAGAGTAAACAGTTGATAATAGCTGACCAACGATTAAAGGTGGGAAATCTTGGTGAAGCGGACAGGATAGAGTACTAGAGGGGAATGGCAAAGCATAACAACACTAATCTCAAAAGACGACAATTTGCTTAGCTTCGAAATGGCACAGTCTCCGGGAATGAAAAGACGCGCGACGGAATCTGTTCGAGCGTTTGAGAACGTTGGAAGACCATGGCCGTTTAGAACTCATTGTAATGCTCTAGTAGTAGGCAGGTTTAGCTCTGGCAACCGGGACTATGTAAACGAGTAATCGCAAAAGATTCAATTGGTCCAAGGCAAAAATGGTGATAGACTGGTTGTTGAAAATAAAGTAGGGTTCGACAAACACAACAAGAATAGGAGAACAAAAAAGGAGTCAGCACAGCTGCTATTTGTCAATCACGGTCACGTCTGCTTGCTTCTCTATTGACAAGAGCATACACTAATGAAATCTAAGCTAATCTCCCTCTCCTACAAACCGAACTATCTGCGTATCGTAGGTTTTAAACCTTTTTGTTCACGACAACGTACCAGGTGCAATGCCTGATCACTGCTTATCGTTTCAGTTCAGCCAGTCGAGAATATTTTCTAAAGCTGTAGTTGATCCGATTTCGGACTGACTTCCACAGTTTGCATAGGACTGAGATTCGAGGGACTCAAGGTGAAATCAGCATTCATTGACTGCATTGACTACATTGACTGCATTTTCGAAGCAAACTAAAAGAAATTACTGGGAATAAAACAATCACATTTACAATTCTTTGATGGCAGTGAATAGGATTTCCCTTTTTCAGTCATCCCGCTCTATGCAATAAGTCTGCGTCATTCAGCAACATTCAGCAATAGCCCCGAAATATGGGTATATAGCACGAGCGAGTTAGAGCACCCAAACACTAGCACGTATGTTCCGTCAACCCGAAACTGGTGTCAGATTCACTTCAGTTTTCACAATTCGTCCGCATGTTGGTGATTTGGTGAGGTCTGTCATGGTCAATACCGTACAGTAACTTTAAGTAAATGCCTGAAATTAAGGTAGACATAAAAATTTTCTGCTTCTGGGCCATTCGGTGCTTCCAGATGACGTTGCTTGTTGTTATGGTATGGAGGGGACTAAGAGATTTTTAAGGACCAGACGGATACCTGATACCGCCAACTCTATAATCGTTCCCCTTACAGCCCGAGTGTGGGGACCTTCGATTCGTGGACCAGACAACCAATTAGGGCAGTGCGTGTGCTTCAAATGTTGCGAAAAGTATACGTAGGCACACGACAAATTGAACCAGCAAATACCGTCTCGGTAGTTACGTGTGTGTGTGTGTGTGTGTGTGCGTGTGTGTTGAACTTGGAAAGAGGTCTAAACATCCCTCCTTGTTCCTCATTCTCCGTACTCCCTTCTCTCTCTATTGGACCTCTCCCATTCTCTTTCGCCCACCCCATGTCTTTCAGTCCTTTCACTAGACGAAAACAATATTGGCTGGTTTTTATTATCCAATCTCAGCTGATTTTTCATCCCATCTCCCAAATGCGGTCCTTTTAAATGAACCGACAGAATCAGCGGTTAAAACCAATATGTCAATTTCGTTTGTGCGACTGCTTTTTCCAGTGTGCATATAACTGTGCATGTAATGCCCTAGTTACTTCGGAGTAGCGTTATTTGGAAAACCTGTCCGTTCTTCGAAAAGTGAAACGAAATTCTCAAAAGAATCACTGTTGCATAATCTGAAACCAAAGGTGGATAACAGTACCACATCAGAGTCTTGTCATATTGTACATCTTATCCAACCGTCTGTCAATGACAAATCATCTAGTGCGAATCAAACAGTTTGTGGAACGCTGTGTTTACGCACAACCATCGTACATCGTCTACGGTTCTGGAATTCATGGCCATGTAGTCAGTGAGTCACAGAATACCGAAATGCGTGATCTATGTAACCCGGCGGTCAAAGAGGCCACGGTCGCGTTGGAGAATAAAACACTGTGGGACAGTTTTAACGCGCTGAATACGGAAATGATTGTGACCAAATCAGGAAGGTGAGTTAGGGAACTATTTGCCCTTTGAAATGCCTCTTCAAGCCTCTACTTATCACTCACGACTAACTATCACGAAAATGGTTCTTCATCCCTTAAAGCAAGCCATAATTAGTCGAGTTTGAGCTTGCGAACACAAGTTGTTTCCTAAGGAGGTCATCCTGAAGCAAGTTGTTGGCCTCGGACGTACACAGTGTGGCACCACCGGGCCAGGGTATGGATTGTGAACAACTTAGAAGTCAAAAAGCTGATAGTTTAAAGCCTACAAAGAGCGACTAGTCTTGAATTGCCATTCACGCAACGTGTATACTTAAATGGAGTTGGCGAGAAACACTGTATCCCAAATATGGGGAATTACCAAGATCACCTATCAGACAGTAAAGATTTCGGTCTGTTAACAAAAAGACAATCAAACTGTGCACAAAGAGAATGTTTGTCAAATCCTGGATCACCATCTAGACAGAGATCTCGGAAGGTAGGGTTCGTCAAGTGCTCCCCAAAGACCGCAGCAGTAAGAGAACAGAAAAGGATTAGCCAACCGGCGGTTTGGGCTGTAATGAAAAACGTGTTCAGTTTTGTTCAGGGTTTGAAGCCCAAATAACTGACACACGATTTCCAGTCAAATCGACCGCGCTACCTGATCCATTAGGGAATGGAGGAAAAACTTTCACCGGGTAAATTTTGCACTTTTTTAACGTTTCCCCTGTAACGTGAAAATATGAATGAAGTTTGGCATTCCAGTTTATAATTAAAATCCTCAATATTTAGTGAAATAATCCAGTTCTTGTACCAATAATAGGTCCCAATGATACAAAACCTGTTAGGATTGAAAACACTTGTGACATGAGGCACAATACTTCAGGTGATAAGGACATCCGTTTTCCTTGGTTAAAACTTTCTAGTACATCGACACGAGTCGATGAGTGCACGCTTTTCTCTCTACTCGCTTGGTCTCACCACTGGAGCTGTGTAATCAGGGATACGCGTCAAGATAATAAATGTTCTTATCGATCACGATCTTATTAAGCCTTTTTATCGATCACCTCTTGAATCGGTAGCTTGCGTCTTGTTTCATTTCATTCATGTTCAGTGCACTGCAAATTTGGGTGCTAAACACAAAAGAAATGGAGAGGTATGTGACAATATTGTTGTTTTAACCACTGAAAATTGATTTTTAGATTACCAATGTTGGGCTTAACAGTTTGATCAATAATTATTCTACATGCAAAGATTACTTTCCGGTGCAATCATCCCTGTGAATCAGACCAACCCAAATCGGAATGTCAAAGTATCAAACTGTCAGGCCTATTTTGGGGCAGGAACTTAATCTGCTCAAATGTAAGATATGGTCAAGTTTCCGGTTTAGGCTGAGGTTTACCGTAAAGAAAATGCCACATCAGGACATGCCAAAAACATCAGCAGCGATTCTTCCTTTTTGCAGTGTTGCGTCATTTAGAAAACGTTACCGTGGTAGTCATCCATAGTAAACGTTGTCATATTACCAAAGAGATCGTTTTTCAAACCAATGCTCCGGTCAACATGATTCTTCATAATTCGAAATCGGTCTTCCGTTGCGTCCGTCTCAGGTATTACACCGGAATAACAGATTACTGAAATATACAAAGATTGCACAACTAAAATGCGATTACTTCAGTAAAACGATAACATAGCAGACCAGTCAGCTGAGATACCCAATCAGATCACGAGAAAATTCCGTCTGCGAAAATCCCTGCTGTGGATTCAAGGAAGCTGAAAGCAATAAAGTTCAGTTTAGTTTTTCCAACCGTTAATCTTACACCTTCTGGATGTTACGTAAAAGTACCGTCTACTCAGATATGGAAGATTGCGAGAAACAATGTGAGATCAAATTGAAAATAATAAGTTGGCCAACGATAAGAAAGGGGAATTATTTCGAATCTACGGACTACATTGACTCACTCATAGTGCTAATATAGAAGGCAATGACCAGTATGACAGCAAAACCTTTTGAGACTTAACGAGACAAACATTTCCAATAACTCACCAGTTAAAATTTTGATTGTCTTGGCTGATTGCATGATAAGTTTGATGGAAAGCGTTCTGTTTTTTGTGGACATACTGTCCCACAAACATGTGATAATTTCATTTGAAGACGATGTGTAACCATGTCCGTTTTAACAGCTGACCACATTGTAATACAACGGACAAGTGCTTTGATCACGGTGGGACCGCGCTTCAATGTCACGCTGAACACGAATTAGGTGTGCAGTTTCTCTTTGCCGGTTTATCTTGCAGTCTACGCTATCGTTCGCGTTCTGCTCATGTTCATAAGAGTCAGTGACAAATTGGTTAGTGGATTTTCCCTTTGGGTTGCAACTAAACGAGAAAACCTGAAAGGCCTGTGGCTACGTGGTGCGTTGGCTCGACCAAGGTTGAAGATACTGCACACTGTTAAACGAACGCAGCCCTTTAGTGACGAGTTTCCAAGACTAACATCTCTCGAGCTTTGGAAGTGCGCACCAATTTATCTCTGCCCCTTCTTACAGGTCAAGTTGGATGCCTTAACCATATCATGCGATGAAAAGTGAGCGTTTAGTATATTTCAAATGCTCCAATCCAGGGTGTATGTGACAACGGATAAGCTAAAATCATTTTGACGTGATTAGGTACATAGCCGACAGATCGATAGATTGATCGAATCTGGTAAAAAAGGCTGATCCATCAACAAAGAATGCAGATGTAAGCTACAAGCAATAGTGATAAGCAGTAGTAAGGAATAAGTCATCAAACAGTGAATCAATAATCTGTTTTATCCAACATATCTCGAGAACGTTTTTCTCCGGAAGACCAAAGTATGCTCTGAGTTCGAATTTACAAACGAATATATTTAGGTCGTGTCATTGATCAGTGAAATAAGCTGCCGAAAGTCATTCACACGAACGACTGTCTACTTGCAACGGAAACAAAAACCACCACCGTTGTTGAGGACCCAGTCAGATGAAAACCAATCCAGTAGACGTTAGCTGGACAAACTAAAATCACTGGAGTACACTGAATGTCTAAATAGCATTTCCAGCCAAAGGTCATTTGCCTGTATACAAGTAATGGAAGTCGTGCGACACTCAGGGAGATTCCTGGGCCTGTCAATCTATTTGAGCTAGTGAAGGGTAGAAAATGACTTTGAAAACCAGATGTAGGCGTAATTAAAGTTTATCGCCAATTTCAACTACTGGCTCTTTGACAAAATCTGTGTGTGTGTGTGTGTGAGTGCGTGTGCGTGTGTGTGTGTGTGAACAGTCAGAGTTGCAGAATTCTGCTTTTAGACGCAATAAGCTCCGTGAGATTCGGTTTTTCAAATACAGTCTGCAGATTTTAATGCTTCGGGTAATCTTAAATGCGAAGTTACACAGCATCGATGATATTCAAACCAACTAGTGGATGTCGCCGCAGATTTTGTGCTTTGCACGCTGTACCAACCGAGAAACGGGGACCTTACCAGATGAATGCCGGTGCCCTTCATAAGTCTATCGTGGGTACCCGTTCAGATTGAGCAAACACGTCCCACTCGCAGTTTGACTGTCTTCATTTAGGTTTTATTGGACTCAAACATAATGCAATTTGTGCTCCAAAAGATAAGTGTATAGCTGAGGAATTGTTAATTTTTCCTGGTATTACGTAAAAAATTACAGGTCTTTCGAAAACCCAATTATTAAGATGCGTGACAAAGTCATTATCTCGCCCGATTCGGTAGCATCAAAGTAGAGTATAAGCGAAGGATCTGTGGGACATGGGTTCAAATATGCCGGTGGTAAATGTCAAAACATAAATTTGAACGGACATTTCTTTCTAATTTCTTAATCAGACAATTACAATTGACATTATTTTATACCTAATAGCAGGTGGTCGCAATGTCGATTAGGTGATTTTTGTGTGAAGTGGAAGACATAAAAACACCACCTAATGTGAAAGTAACCCAAGACGACTTACAACAATGAGTGAAAATATTAATGCTTTGGTCCGATATGGTATGCGTATGTTCTTCAGTGTTTATCAGGGGCCACTGGAGTTGTGCTAATCACTTTCATCTTCTGAAGTCTGTAATTCCATTTGCCTTATTGAACTGACCTCAACCATAGGGGGGTTGCACATGTGGACCTCTCGGGGTTCGTTGCTTAGGATGAGCAGTGTGGACTAAGAAACCAAAAGATCTACTGAAGGACAAAATTGAACAAAATGTCTAGCGAGCGCTGTAGTGAGAATTCTAGGCTAGACCCAAGTGATTTTATTCATCCGTACGGAGGAATGATGTTGTGTACCGTTATTACAATATTTATATCGAATCTTCATGCGTGTGAGTTCGATCGGCGTGGTCTGAAGTGTTAGTTCGTAGGCATTTGCCAAAAAAAAGAATACCTAGTACTTTGGGGGATTTTGTGTGCACCACCCGTAGACGCATGAACGATGATAAGATATAATAACCTTTAGTCAGAGTTGATGCACGTGAGAGCCATTTAAACTTTGACAAGAAGGTTCTTTTGTAGCAAGAAGGCAAAGGAGTAACCTACGTTTGTAAAGCTATGAGAAGAGTCAACTGTGAGAGCCACGATCAGCCAAGCCTATCATCTTTGTATGCATCACTATCGGATAGCACTCACTTTGTGCGCAGATGGCCAGCCCGTTTTGGTCTCCCCGTGTTTATTCTTTAAGAGCCCCCTCTGACTGTGTGACCCGAACAAATAAGCTGAGGTGCAACTCTCAACCCAAGGAATTATTCTGTTAACTTGAAATCTATCAGTATTGCTCTTGTGTGTCGGTAAATCACTCATTGTCCGTCTTGATCTGGTTTTGTTGAAGTCACCATCTCTTATTTGGACAGTTGGTTCCGAGTGCTTTTCTTCACCGAGTCAATTACCCCCATATGTTGTGGCACGTCCCATTTGCAATGTTGCGTCCGTTTATTCAAGAGACCTTGATTTTGGGTCGAATCGTTTTACCGTTTTCTTTATTCACTTAAAACAACGAATTTCAATCGATCTATGTTTCGATTAGTCAAACTTAATTGAGTCAATATAACTAATTTTGTTGCTCTTATTATTATAAATTTACTCAGACTTCCATTCAATCGTATTCAACAATAAACCTAAAAAAGCCAAGTTAGCAATAGATTTCCATATTTGAAGAGCCAAGTACCCATCATCTCGAAAAATCAAAGTCGTTTACCGGATGGAAGTTTTCATTAGTTCAACTAAATACTTCATTCAATGACTCGAAAGAAACAGTCGGTCATTGGTCTGTTGTCTGTTTTGATTGGGTCTAGTCTGCTTGTTTAAAGAAAGAAAACTCGTATTCACATGGCTACTATGGTTAACGATTGCCAGCAGAACTAAAATAGTCAGAATTCATCACGAGGATTGTCAAATTGATGTCCCTTAAAATGAACTGACGGTGACCAAAGTCCAGGTAAATCTCCTTACTTTACTGTACGTAGGTTTACAAAATCTGAACGAACTTGACGAAACAGAACGAACGGTAACAGTTCCAGCGATCATGTGGTCAGTTGTCGGTCAATGTGCGACAGGTAGTTCCTCGTCAGTGCTACTGGTGTAATACGAAGAGTCAGAGAAAAATAGTTACCTTTTAAATAATCCTTTTTCAGCCACTGTCAGCATCATCCAATGGTTGACGTGGAATTCCTTATGACCCCCTCTCTGCTTTGATGAGTGAACATTCAGTAAATCGATCCGAATGACAACAATCGCTAGCTTTAACCGAGACAACAGGTACTACCTCAGTGTCTGGATGGTGTCTACCCATAGAATCAAAACCCACGCGGATGTCGATTCCTTTAAATGGCAAGATTAACTCAACATTTATTATGGATAAATGTACCTGTTTATAGTGGAACACAGTCCAGTTTCGGATCTTTCTATCGTTTAGATGTTTTTACTTTTGTTCACGAATGACAGTCATTTTTTGATCACACTATTATTACTAATGTCTGACGTAACTGGAAATGTTGCAGTTTTGTTCCCTGTTTACAGAACTACCTCAGCAGCACTCTTTTTTGCTGCTAGTTGTATGGCATATTCTGTCACAGGATTTTTCGCAACTGCCCAATTATAAGGTAAAATAACTCAGCTTCAGGCTGAATTGGATTTTCAATGTCTTTTAAGAATGGTACTAGCCATAGACCAGATGGATGGTTATCATGACCTATTGATCGTTGTATTTGGAACTTAGGTTGCAGACGTTTTATCGTCGGTCGAGATAACCTCGGATGACAAAGAAAAGTTTGCCATGTACACACCAAGCTCAGCTATCATTGTCTTCAATGATAAAGTTAGCTTGTTTTGTGGTAATTCCTATCGGAAGCTTTTGCGGTTTTTTGTGTCTTTCAACCTGGTTAGATGGGAAAACGTTGATGATTATTTTAAGGATTTTGGGGTTTCAATCAACGGCCGAATGGGGATTATGATCCGGGTTGGGAGAAATGGAACCCTCAGCTATAAGGTTGAGATCCGTGCAATATTGATCGCTTGATCACTGCCGGTAATGTTTGACTAAATCCCGGAAAGCCTTCTCAGCCGAGGGCACCCTACCTTAGAATCACATCCATCGGCTGCCTGAAGTTAGCAGTTCTAAAATAATTATCGAGACATAGGAACAAATGCCAAATTTAAATAAAAACCGAAAGAGTCGCGGGCAATAGGTGGGCAAGAAGAAAAGATTTAAAGTGCAAGTTAAGTTGCTGATACGTCGATGACTGTAATACTTCTGTCTTATGCTCCCAGCAGTCAGGTAGGCACAAGGTGTACATACGGCCAACCTCAGAAACCTAATTTGCTTAAGTGATGCGCCTCGGTGATGGCTTTGTAATAAAGGGCTCCGTATGGTAAGTTGTAGGCCTCCCATTTGACCAATACTGGTGAGGTCAATTTCGAGTACATATATTACGGGTCAATGTGTTTCCAATCCTATCGAATATCTGGCTCCAAGAACCACATAAAAAGTTTATTTGATTAATTCCATTACACCTAGTTTTCTGCCTGAATGACTGCCTTGATCACACTTTCAGTTGACGGGTCCCTCGCAGAACACAACATACTTTTAGGTTATCGAAATAAATTAGTAACAAAGCGTTCCAAACGAAAATGATCGATTTGCTTTGACTGTTCATTAAAGCAATGTTATCCGCATAACATCAGACGGTTTATTGGAATAGGATCAAGTCAGCATGTTATAACAACACTAAATTTGCTGAAAAGTAGATAGTTACTCCCCGGGAGAACAAAGTAAACATCTGACGGTGGTTTACATTTAATCGCATCATTACGAACTTACTGTTCACTGGTAAATTTTTCAAACTGGTGATTTCCAAGCATTTTTTCCTTATGTCCAATCAGATTAAGCTCTTGTACTTGCTTTCTATGTGAACATGTCTAGTTAGTACCAAAAATAACACTAAAATTTGATATGCGAGGATATTTATCTGCATGATAATGACATGAATTTTGGTAAGCAATAGTAATATTGATTTTTCCGAAAATTCAAATTATTCCTTATGATAGCCAGTCCGAGTATTCGTGCTATGTTTTCCATCACTGAGTTGACGAATGTCATGGATATTTCTTCCGGGCCATTTTGGGGAATATTTTGCCAAATGAAAATTTGGAAACTTTTCCCCACGGCTTCTCCGTTTCTGTATAGTCCCACGGGTTTTGAGTGCGCTCAAATTCTAAGACTTAGACCACCACTGAAGAGACTAATATAACTCAATGAGAAGGTAGAATATAATCTTGGGAGAGAGGAGTTAGTAATTCACACCATCAACATGTCTTCTATTTTGGAGGTTTTTATTCGTCAACCACTTCCTCGATATAGCAGGTTTTTGTCTTACCTGTACCCTTAAACGTCTTTCGTCGACATTCGGCATTCCTTTAACGGGATGGATGAATGTTCCTACAATCCGCACTCCACTAGCCTGTCCCATTCCCTCCTGAAACAAAACGTCTCAATGCAACGATCTTCCTGTTGCTACAGCCACCCATTGCCCCTCATCCAAAATTATACAGGTCACCCTGTTACTGGAGGAAAACCAGCGACTCTACCAGTCAGCACACAGTTTCCCAACAGAACAGCAAAGTCGTGACGGACACCAGTTGTCTGGCAACCAAACGATACCGATCAATTTAAACCAGCTTATTCATCTTCAATTAAGTTCGTGAGAAATTCGCCCAGATCAATGGACAAGAAGCTCGGTGATTGCCTCCAAGCTTATTCGGCCAAATTTAAAAATATTTACGATGTTTATTGAGGGGGGCATTTTTTGGTAAGGTGTAAATGCGATGAGTCTATGTATATATCACTTGATTCAATCCAGTACAGTTCCGGCTTAGTTTGCATAGACAGTCGGTCAATGAGAATCGAGACGACCGGCGATCGGTAGATTCAAACATGCCTTATAGACCACTGGATGCAATGTAATTCACAAATCGCGATTTCTCCTATTGAGTAGGTAAACATATCATTTCTGAATAAAACCCGATCGCGTTTTCCAGCTGCTTTGAGCTTCTCATTGACGTCATTTGCGTAGCTTGGGTCTCCTTTGATCCAGCGCATACTGGTTGTACTTATCTGATCGTTATTGCTAGTGGCCAGATTCCCTAAGTTGATTTCAGACCCAAGTATCACAGCATATGCGTGTTATCGTAATTTAGCGGTTCTCGTCAGATTCTCTCTGGACTACCAGAATGGCCATGGCAGGGAAATCGTGGTCGGATAAAGGACAATCGACTGCTTTCTTATCCCTACATCCCTCTTCGTGAGAACACGATACTGTTCTGTGAATTGCCGATCTACAGGTGCTGCCGATTGTGATGCATTCAACCGTTTCCACTGTTAACAGTCTTAAGGCTCTGTTGCTTGCAAAGTAGAATTGACAAATACCATGAATTTACTTAATGGTTTCCTTTATTACACCCATTTGTAGACTGTATTAAAGCCAGTTAAAAATGTTCGACCTTGGGTGCCCACGTAAATATCTGCGCACATGAAAAATGACGCCATATTAGAGTAAGAAAGTTTTAGCCGATTTTGGAAAGTTTTTAAGATTTATTCAAATTTGCATTCATAAATAGCAACAAACTGGTTTACCCAATATAAACCCTTATTATCTACGATTACATTCGCATTTATAGGCTGAAGATAAGTATTTGTTAGTTATAGTATCTTGCGTTGACCTAGGTCTGACAATCTTGGTCGAACATGAACAGGAAGCTTTTCGTTCCGGAAAAAATCTTTGTTTGCATCAACATTGATCTCTCGTCAAGGTCGTTTAAATGCGCTGCACTAATGGCCCACATTGTTGCCGTGACAGTGAAGCAGTGAACGAGCAACTGCAAAACCTTTTGGTTCCACAATGTAGACGATTAAGAACTGATTTTACAACATTGGCCGATTTAAAATTTTGTAGTTTTACCTTTCAAGCATTTTAGACTAAACAAGGCCAAGATTTGCGTCTTACCAAAAGAATAAACTAGGCCAGAAGCATGCCTTGCAAGGGAGAAACCAATCCTATCCAAAAGTGGCCGCGAAGTTACTTATATTCATATTACAATTTCACGATAGAAGTTCCTAGCTCCAAACCTATCGCAGATCATTACCGATATTTCAAGCATCCTCGTCCACGTAGACTCCCCTTAATTTTAAACGCTCCAAGTTTCACAAAGTATGTCGTGTGAAATAATCGTATCACAAAGCAGGGAATGTAATCACCTTTTACACTAGGGAAAAATGCTGAAAGTCTCAATCTAAGGACGCGTTAATTTTGTTGATGTATGAACGGGATGTGGTGACATGCAAATACTTAAAAATATACCTTTTCTGAAAGAATTTTCCCGACAGCTTTGTCCTACTTTTTTATTTCTGTCGAAGTCTTCAACTCTCACACGAATAAAATCTAAAAATCCTTATCAACGAATCAAAAGAATGCACTCCGGATAAGCGGAATTTTGTCGTTGTGGTATCGAAGATATTCACTTCGGTCTAAGGAAGCAGTCAACATAAAAGCGGCAGTGTCACCAAAAAACTACGTAATTCACTGCACTAGGTTTCGTTCAGTCGGTAGTTTCTTGGATAAAAGTATATTTCGGTGGGATTTATGCTTCATATAAAGACTTACTTCGGCCTGAATCTTGATTCTGTACAAAAAATGTCCCATGTCCTGGCGTGGTAATTAAAGGAGATGCCTAACCAGAACAGTACTAACCTCGAAACCGAATGCTTCTCGGAGTATGCAGTAAAACCACTTTCACTTTGGATGCCATGGGTGCCATATCAAAATGACCGAAATATTACCGAACGACAGTGGCGGGCCCATCGCTGAAAACTGCTTGTCGATGCTAGTTTGTAGCTAAAAAAAAAATTGCAAATTGTAGCGATTAATCTCACGGTTCTTCCTGACCAGCTCGTGATGCGTCGTGGTTAAAAGATGCATATGGTAGCCAAAATAGAAAGTCGACTAAATTTCTAACCTATTTGGTTGATAAGTACCTTCGAAGCATGCGATGTATTATTTGAAAGATTCGCCGTTTCTCGCCGGATAAAAGGAGCACAAATTTACTTATTTACTTTCGCATTGTGCTGCCTACTGGAGCATAAATCACAGAATTTAAGCTTGCTGCATGAGTTTCGGCAAGACCTGTAGAGATTTGTAAAGCGAGTTCCGCCAGAGACACAAGAAAACTCAAATGTGCAGTGGACTAGAAAACTGGAACGTTTAAAAGAACAAATTCTTATGAAGCCACCCCCATGCCCAGTTTCCGTGCTTGGATCTCTGATCGGAAGCATGGACATACGGCACACTTAAATGTCTCACGTGAGTTGTCGAGATCTGCTCCATCGTGTATTTGCTTGTATGCCGAATTTGATTCATATTTACTGTGCTGAAGCAGTGCGTTTGGGAATGGGCTTCAGCAACATGACAGTCTGTAATTGCACTGCGGAGTTAGTGCTCTTTCGTAAACGGTACACCGTCGGTCACAGAGCGATCAGTTGTTAGGTCAACTGTTTTGTTTGCATTGTGTGATCCATTCGAACCGCATAACTTGTTGAGAGATAACTGGCATTGCCTGCATCCATATTCATCAGCTATTTGGATAGACTACATTTGCCGCTCTGTCGTTTGTTTTTAGAGCAAACCGCGACACTAATCTGACAGACAAAACAAGACTAGTCAGTGATTAAAAGGAATTTTATTGTGGTTTTGCTACCCACTTTGTATACGACGGCACAATATGTGTTCCAGATTTGCAGAACGATTTTTAAATGATGAATTTTCTTTCTCGTTGATCAGGAGGTTTGCCCATTCAATCCCAGTAAGGGGAATTCGACTTGTGGATGCAAAATAAGCACCGAATTGTTTTTTATCTGTTGCATCTGTTCCCAATGACCATCAAAAATTCCCCAAGATTCCTGGCGAACCGTACCCGTGAATTCCAACTGCGGCAATCACAGCAGCCACAGTTTACTGTGTTGGATGTCACGTGCTTGCATATTTTGGGCGGGTAACTAATAGCCCTTGAACGAATTGCTCGAACATCATTCGGTGTAGCATCGTCTCTCAGCTGGTACAGCACACACGGTACAAATGCGTGGGTTGGAATCCAGGTGATGTTGAAGAATTTCCGCATTTTACAGTCCCTTTTGAGTGACACGGGAGTGCATGTGATGTAAAATGGAAAATCCACTTACGCACTGTGCATCCAAACGTTGACCCCACGAGTAGGAATGGAACCGGAATAGTGGTTTACCGCAAACTTACATAATGTGCATCGGAACGCCTTGCCAAGGGTAGCTCAGAGGTAGGGCATTTGACTGGCAAGCAGAAGGTCGTCGGTTCTTTTCCGGATGGTGGCGTCGACTATGGGATGCATAATATCGAAGTGAATTTCTCATTTTGTAACTCTACATTTGTTAAAATCTGCCAACCAAACCTCCAAAACAAAGTACAATCAAAAAGCTTCCTGTTCTGAAGACAGTGGAGGACAGCATTTCATAAAAATATTATCAAGACACCGAAATTTCAGTGTCCATTTGTACATTTGTTGCAAGCCACAGTGATGTGCCTCTACAGTTCGAATTTCTGCAGTTAGCGGTGTGACACCCGTTGGCAAAGCACCACTCTTGATGGACGAAGTTAGAAATTCGTCAGATGTGTGCAGGACAGCGTTTTCCCTGATCTTCTTTTCACCCGCGGCACTTTCCTCCATAATCGAAGTACCATTTGTATTTAGTCAGTGTAAAAAATTTTTTCTGCTTTTATCGGATGGCTCTTAATGCTGCTAATATAGGAGCTTAGTAAAAACTTCATGTCACAAAGTGTCTTGGTCGGGCTTTTTTGCGGCACCAAATTTTTGTTTGTCTTGTTAATTTCCTCCCATACATTTTTATCCATCGTCAAAGCGGTTATTCACCAGGTGTGAACCACAGTTAGCTGGAAATAGCCCTGATTGAATTTTAAGTCTGCGATTATGCAGTGGTTTCTGCTTCTTGCGGTGGATTGCAAGATAACGCACAAACAGCTTATTTCCTCAATATGGGCTACTCAAACTAAGCCAGTAGTCAAGCTCTGAAGGCAAAAATATTTCCACGCATGGAAAGTCGCCCGCTGCAAAGACAAAAAGCAAAGGCAAACTGGATCCAGCTGTAGTCCAAATTCACTTGAATGCTAGCATATATCATGCTTTAATTCTTTGCATAATCTAAATGATTCTGAATCTAACAAACAGCTTCATCATTAAGTGTAACTGTGGAATAAATACCACTCCCAAACCCATTTTACTCTTCTTCATCCAGGCGAATGTTTCCAAGCTTTCAGATCCGAATCGACGGTCTTGTACCGAATGAGCACTATGCACTGGCCCTGGATTTTGATGTGTGTGAAGAGAAACGCTACAGATATTCCTTTCACAGTTCGACGTGGATTCATGCAGGTGAGTTTGCCAGACTTTTCCTATGCTTGAGCGTGTATTTCTTATTGATTTAATTTGTGCTCACCCAATAGGCTTAGCCACGTACTTCATGCAATTCCCTCAAGGGGGCTAGAAGGTTACAAAAACAGACGACTTAATGATGAATTCCTAATTGGGAACGGTTCGTGCCTCGGCTGATTGCATCTGACCTGCGCACCAAAAATGAAAAGATAATTCTTTTACATTTTGTTTTACACAAGAAGTAATGAGCTCTACGTCGCTAATAATAATGATTGCTGGGTTTTCTTTGTGTGCAATGAGTAACAACCGAACTAGCAAAGACTTTTTCTCAGTACCGTATTCCATGTGGAATCTATCAAGGATTTGAAAACACGTCATAAAAAATGTGCACCACCTTTCAGCCAATTCAAGGCAAATCCATTGTTAGCATTAGAAAAATAACAGATCTGCTTACTTGACACATCACTGAAGTGGTGACCTGTGTGTACAAAGGCCGATCGTCTCGATACATGTCACCCTTTAGATTCATCTATGACTGAATCCGTACTGCTGGCTTTTCATATCAGTCCGTAAACCAGTCAGCTGTCAACTTTTTGATATCTAATTCACAAACACCATTTGCTGCAGAATTATGGCCAATTAGGTCATGTTACTGGTCCTTGTTACATGCTACTTAGGGAGTTGATTAATGACTTAATGTGAATACATTTTCCCTATCCGCTCTTGGTTCGATCTAATTAGGAGTTGAGTGATCACAGATATCGATTGAGAACAATCCATAGGGTCTTCAACTGACAGTACAAAATATCCGTGATTCTAAAAGTCACTGATAAGATGGTCAGGCACAGTAGATTGTGCTGAGTGCAATCATTGAACACAGAATCATCGAAAAGCTTAACTATGGTCAGAGTAGCTCCCAGTCGCCTGTGGCCGCAGCAGGACCGTTTAATGATGGGTGTTGTGCCGCGTGGTGTGGACGTTTATCCCTAGTTAGCATCCCAGTTCGTGCTCAAAATCTATCCACTGATGATGATTCGTAAAAAGGATGAAACAGCTGTACAGTGTGCCTTAATGATTACTTGAAGGTTGATATCACTTGATGACGAATTTCGCGAAAAATTCTCCTGCGCTCAACCCGGGTATTCCAGAAAACATTAAGTTCCGCCTAAAACCGTTTTTTATTCTTGATCTAGCCTGGAAGCAATGGAAATGCACTGTGGATAAACCTTAACAAGCTGGACTCAACAGCCCGAAGTTTTTAATTCGAGCACTGGCCACTTCTTTCTGCAGTTATTCTATTACTACTGGATAATCCTGAAGTAACATGAATAGCAGTAACAAAAGGATTATGCAAAAGGGAATGCATTCGGAGTTAACGATCATCAGCTCTATTCCTGCTGGCCATTAAGCAGCGCTCTGTTTCAGTGGTACCTGAAGGACTTCATGCGGAGTTAACCTTTGGTAGTAATTCGTTCTCTTCCGCATGAAACGCATCGTCAGCTCTTCTTTTCTTGTTGGTGTGACCCTGGAGTTTGCTTCCTTTCTGCGTCCGCGAAGACATTTACAGATTGCTTCTTTTCATTTCTTATTTCGTGCGTAGTTTACAAAAGAACCTTCTCAGTTAATATTGTTACATCAGAAAGACCAACATTCATCAAAGGAGAAGTTTACCCACAGAAAATATCCTCTTTTATGGAATTCAGCTTATGAAAATAATATTCTCACACCCTCGGCATTCGTTGGCTTATGAGGTGACGAAAGATGCGAACGACGGTCAAGATGATAGACCTTGCCTGAATCAAGTCATCGATGCAAGACTGATGGCTGGAAAGTTTGAATGTTTCAAGCACACCTCATGCTAAATTTATTTCGTGTGGATATTATCAGAATAGACGTAATTCAAGACAGTCGAATAAGTGGCATCATGAAACACCCATTTTTCCATCACTGACCGATCAGGAAACTAATATGAAAAATCATTGACATCGCATTTGCGGTCTTCCGAGATATTACCTTTTTGGCAGTAATCTCTTCCACGATGATTTTTAAAAACAACAGAAACTGTTTTCGTGTTTCGATTGTTTATTCAAATTAAGCCCCAGTGAAGGCAATCGAACAATTTAGAAAATAATCAAAATATTCATCACCTCAGATCCGGTAATCCGATGCATCCTACGCTAATGAACTATCATAGTTCAACTGCCGATCACTGGGTCACCTTGTGATTGATTAAACATTGCCTAATACATTAGAAAAGCTTAACTGTGATCCTAGGTAGGATACAAATACCGGCCATGTTTAACCACCATATTGATATATAATCGATATTTATCAAAAACCACGGAATCACGAATGGTTGTCACTATTTCAGAATTTTTTAACTTAATGTGACTTAGGTTTTTTAGTTTACAAGCCGATAATATTATGATTTGATATTTCATTTGCCTAGAATTTAATTCCGAACATAGCTTTAGAAAAGTTACTGCTTTCTTGTTATCCTTATTTCACAGTCTTGCCGATTCAAACTGGCATAAAACCCGGGTGAAGTAGCAAAGAGTGAGAAATCTGTCATTATACCATTGCAGTTAAATGTCTATGCCACTAGCAGGAGTCGAACCTGTAAACTTGCAGTAACTGTATTGCATAGTGAGGGCTGCTTTATTGATGACAACTCCTGAAGACGACTAGGATATTGTGGGTTACTCAGTCGGTGTTCCTGGTACCACCCCACAACACTATCACATCTATTGGAACCAAGTGACACAAGCCTGAAAAGATCACGAGTATATTGTTGGGGGCCTAACCTTAATGGGCGTTTGTCCTAAGTAGTTTAAGCACTGTCAGCCTACAGAATAAATAAGTCGGACGATCAAGATAGAGCAATTTTGGTCATGGCACAAAAAAGGTGGGTGGCTGTAACCGCCAGTCTGGTGTTGAGCCAGCGGCAATTTTTCTTTGTTCATCTATATAATACTGTACTGACATATATGTTGGCGATATCCTTCGTTTATTTATATACATATAGAGGGCAAATTATGTATATGTATATATATATAACTCGTAGTAATTTTGATTCCGTTCAGCTGTACAGTTCGGCTCCATTGAAAATCAGGTAGTTAGGCTAATCTAGTGATTTAAACAAAGCTACCTGATGTATACTATTGTAATGCTTACTGCGTTACATGGGATGTACATCTGCGTAACGTGTTCATGGTAATGTTCTGTCCCAGGGCATCGAATTTTGAATAAGAAGAGTCTGATTTGACCTTCTATCCTGTACCATATTGCAAAACCGAGGCCACATACCATCGAATTAGGTTTCTAAATCCCCCAATGGACATGTGATGTTATGTGCATGCGGAGTGAAGAATCTCTCCCTTCTAGCAACTTCTACTCTGTCCTTTGTGGCCGGTGAGAAACGCCGGTATTCTATCCTCTTTCATCCTGAAAGGCAGAAAGGTGGGGAAAAAATGAGATCATCACCATCAACATTATTCTGCTGCATTAATGAACTGATTGTAATAATAATCACAAGTGTTATGATCTCTTAATTTTATTCCACCGCAAACTAATCGTAATCCCTTCATGATGAATGTGACTGATCAACTAATCACATCTACTGCCCGAGTAACACGTAACTGTGCAACTACACGGTTTCCGCATTTATCTGACCATTCACAGGCAAGGGCGATCCGCATGTAGCGCCGCGCATTCATATTCATCCGGACGGAATGGCAAGTGGAACTCACTGGATGCGTCAGTCAATTTTGTTCGATAAACTGAAGTTGACAAACAATCCAAAGGATTCCAATGGTCACGTGAGTCGGCAACTGAATCATCTATTTGTGATTGCAACCACCATAGTTAATGGTCTAGTTCAGAAAATCGCCTTATTTTCTATCCTTCTATTATTTCGATAATGGGACCAGGATGTTCGTCATCATTTTTAGGACGGAAGTTGCACCTGACAAATGGTTACCGACTGGCGAAGTTGATCGGCTGTATGAGGCGTGAAACTCACAACCTTCAGGCTCAAATGCTATGATGCTGAACGTTAAATCGCCGAAGGTATAACAAACGACAGTGAAGTCAATTTCCTCCGATTACTCCTGTGGTGGCCCCAGAGGCCAAAATAGTTCACCCAAATTTCAATTCACAATACCTTACCTGTCTGAAGAGCATTTGATCGATTAAACTATCGGCAAGTCATTTCATTAAAATATTGGACTCACCATGTTATTGACTTATCTCACAAGAACGATTCCTGAGTAATCAAAATGATCCACTAGTACATGGAAACTTAAATTGTTGTCAAAAAATTTTGTTGTCACTTACACTACAGCAATCCTTTTCCAGAGCGACCACTAACCTCTCCCTCTCTCTCACTCTCCCTCGGGACCTGAGCTTTCATTGGTTAGACTCAAGCCGGTACCGGAGCTAGGATTATTTTGGAACGGAGATTTTTCATCAAGAGCAGGCCATTAAAGGTAGGGCAGTGCAATACGTTTACAAAGTAGGAATGGACACTGAAAGGGGATAATGAAACGTTTGGTGAGGGCTGAGCGGAGGGGATGTGGGTGAAAAGCACCTGTCAAAGGTAGCAAACTATTCCCCCAACCAGGACTTCATCCGAAAATAACAGTAATGTTTTCCTTGCGTGATCCGATCCCCACGCCATGACCGATCATCGTTCCTTAAATATCTATTCTTGGTCGAAATTCTCTGCCCCCGATTATCGCCTTCGGCTGATGCCTGCAGAAATTCACTGTGACCTGCTCATATCTTGCCTTACTCAAATGAAATCGGGGTAGTTACCGTTTTCTTGAGGCGCGTTGGCTATGCAGTGTAGAAGAAAAAGTGACCACTGGTACAAGGTGCAAAAGGCTGAACTAGAAATTCACATTTTGTATAGTGGAATTAAATTGGAATGTATTACACGAAAAAGTACCATGATGCTTCCCATCAGTAACTTCAACTATGAGCATCTAATCGATCGACAAAGGCGTTAATTGTCATGGAACGTTTTTCTAAATGCGAATGTTCAGACTTTCACTCGAAATTCTGGTTGAGCTCTATTGACCTAGTCGGCAAATGTAGCGTATTTCCACTGACCCATTTTTGCCTAATATATCAGAATAGTAAGCGAACAAAGAACGTTTTCATTGCTGGCTCCAGTTATCAGGTCTGAACCGAAATGTCACAAAAGAAAATTATTTTCGCACAATTTGCTTGATCTCTTGGTATTCGGGAACCATTTCTTACATCCTGGATTCAATCATCGGCATGACTGTGAGAATTCTCGAATGGTTAGTTCACGGGCCTGCGTGACTCTGAGAGAAAATGCCTTCATGACTATAGACAATGACAAATAACTCAAGTACTTCTGATTACTTGTATCGCTGCGATACACTAGCAAACCGATAGGATATTTGCCAATCTTCGATAATCCTCTTAGCTGAGTATGCAGCAAGTTGAATTCAAGAACGAAGAGTGGGGAAAATCCCGGTGACTCCGGTTTTAGCCATGACAAAAAACACCACTTACCAAAATAATCCCAACTCCTATCCGGTACTGGAGAGGAAGAGTATGTCAGCAATTAGTGGCCAGATGTGAAACGAAACTGCTGAATGATAATAAGATTTCTTCGTTTGTCATTCTTCCCATAAGATCCCTAGGACAAGCTGAAAAGAGGCCCTGGTTGTCGACTGGTCTACAGAAATAAACTGAAAAACAAACAGAGAATGATAGTGCAGGATTAGGCAAAACATCATTCGGTCATGAAAGTATCCAGTGTGGATATACGTGAACACAAATACTGGCACGATAGAGTCCTCTGTTATCAATATCTCAGAGTCCGCTTTAATCTCTGTGGAATGGGGATTTCACCTACAAAATAAATCAAGTATACAAGATTCCGGTTTGCTGGGAAATTCTGTCCTCTTGATCGCATCCCAGGTGCGTACTATTGTGACACATTTTCCCCACAGCTGCGAGTTCCCAGTTCGTTAATGTCCTCCGGTAAGATTTTATTTGCTGCCCTCAATGGTAGTAAAAGTTAATCCGGTTTATGTCTTTGGAAATTATCGATCCAATCTATTATTAAACATCCGGTCTACTTTGGCCAGTCCAAGTTTGCTCTAAGTTTCTATCCTTTTGTCAAGATCATTTTGAATATTTTTAAGTGGCATCCTCTCTGTCGTTCTTTGAAAAAGTATGGAAAAGATAAGAAAATTGAACTCCGTAAACCAAATGGGCCAACCAATAAATGATTGGGTGACTGGAACTGGGAAGAAAGTTCTACTCATTTTTTGGCTTAATCGGAGACAAGAAAAATGAAATATCAACAGGCAGAAGAATGTTGCATTAACACCCAGGGACTCTGAAAGATAAAAGAATGAAATTTGAAACTGCAGAATATTGCAGTCTGTAAATATGTTTGAAATCTATCGCCAATTAATGATTCATTTTCGACTGCCGGTCTGTTGAGGATATCTTTCTGGCATCCAAGTGTTCACTAACAGAAAAAGAAACGAGCAAATAAACAAACAAAGATGATGAAAGTTCTTTTTGGGTAGCGTCCATCATAACAGCAATACATAAGGGAACAATAATAATTGTTGTTTCTCCTATTTTTATTTCTGTCAGAACAGCCGGGTGTCAGACACTGAAGACCTGACCTTCCATGGAAAATGAGTTTTCCAATTTGTGAAAAAAGTCAGTTGTAGTCGGCACAATATGATTCCGTCAGGGTTTGAAAATGAACAGTACTGAAAACCGGTCAGTTTGTGAGGAGGAAACAACTGTGTTCAAGGTGAGATAAAATGCGACCGGTTGATTGTTGTTAAGCGCGCTAGGTAAGTGGTGAATGACGAAATCTATCGGAGAAATCCATGCGTTGTTTTTGGCATACTCTTGGTTGAAAATACGAAAACAAGTCGTGTGCGAACACAAATTTGTCTGGTGACTTGCGGCTGTCGTGCAGAAAACAGGCTGGTGATATTTGAAGTCAACAACCGCTTGGTGATTCTCCCCGTACACCGTCCTGTTGACAAACACACACTGCTAAGCTAATTCGGACAAGACTGGAAGCTGATTGCTGCGGTCGCCATCGTCCATACTCGGTTACTGCCGCTTTGGAACTGTTAGATGTGCATCGTTGCGGATTACGGGCCAGCAGGCAAATTATCCCTGGTTTCTTCTGGTGATATGAGTATAGGTGTCATTCACACGCCGTAGACCTGTTTAATTAAGATATGTAAGTTCTATTCTACCTAGTCCAAAGAACCATCCAGTGAACATGTTTCTAGACCGAAAATTGGGGTGACCTCTAAACAAAGAAAAAGATATAAAGGAAGTTGCATTACAAAAGACACGGACAGACAACGGAGTCCTATTCGGTTGGACCAAACATATATCATAATAAAATACTACTTATCCTGTTGGTCTTGTTAGCACTTCAGCGTGCGCCTGGAAAAGGTTGTTTGTTCAATTCATTTAGGATGGGAAGAAAAGGAGATAAACAATAGCAAACTGAAGTTTGGTAAATTAATTAAACATCTGAAGGTAACGAGAGTGCGATTGCATTTTTCCAATTATCACATAATAGAAAACTCCTTAAGCTTAAGGGATTCGGAATAAGCAACTCGTAAGTTCACTATGATGGGGATTTCCTGAAGAAGAAGAGCCACTTCTTGAGAGCTTTCCAGTCTACTTCACGATCGAACACGGCGCTCACTAGGATCGAACTTGGATCAACATGCGGCTTGGTGTTGTTATTGGCATTCGCAAATTATTCATCGCCCATGTTAAATTCTTTTTATTTTGATCTATGTGCAGAATCTGCAGACCCAGCAAACCGTGATTGTTGATACAGAATTGAGCATTCAACATGAACACCTGAAGGCTTTGAAAAGTTGGCTTCAGTTATGATCGCCTTCCACCGGTGTGAATGTTTCAGCCTGCTGCTAGTTCGCAGAACTGCATGAATGGTGACCTTCCTC
Organism: Fasciolopsis buskii; assembly: GCA_008360955.1. NCBI lineage: Eukaryota > Metazoa > Platyhelminthes > Trematoda > Plagiorchiida > Fasciolidae > Fasciolopsis > Fasciolopsis buskii. The sequence continues at coordinate 46,242 of LUCM01006292.1, forward strand.
TTTATCAACATGTGAGAATGACTTTGGGGTGGTGGGGACAATTAATTTAAAGCCAGAAGCCACAAATCAGTGTCTGCTTTGGGGTTTTGGGATTCTCGGGACACTGCGGCAAACTTCTTCTGGATTCATTGAAAGCACTGCGTCCCTCTCATCAACCAGTAGGTCTGGGATGCAGCAGCCTAACAACGTCAACGACTACCGCCGTGGCGACAGATGACACTCGCGGTGCTGCCGAAATATTCGCGGTTATTTACTAAGGCCTGCCGTAGATTACCGGTATATTTTCAATACCCAAAAAAATAAACCAGGAATGAGCAAATATGCACCAGATGCATCATCCGAAGCTGATGGGAATCCAAACCGTGAGCAGGATTCCTACTTCCCGTTCAATATGTGATGAAAAGTCATCAGCTATCAAAAATCATGCGAGTCTGCCAAATACTCACCAGGCTTTCAATAGATTCTACATGGTTTTCTGTACAGACAGTGGCACGGTTACAACATCTTAGTCTTCCCAATAAGCTGAAAAGAAATGACTCAAAATAGAAGACCTTTTTCATTTCAGGTGACTTCAGACAAAATGTTCCTGTCAATTTTATCTATATTACTTCTACTCTCTTGCATTGAAATTTGTTTTCAGTCTGCTGTTTTCAACTTTTGCTACCTTAAAGTCAATGACATCGGCAATGAGGGTACTCCCGAAGTACTTGTTGTTATTCCAGGTGAAATGAACAATTCTATTTACTAGACAGTCGTAATTTAACTTTCAGAAGCGGTATCTAAAGGCATAAGTTGAATAGAAGTTGAGGCTTCATCACACTAGGTAGGTTATGCGCCTACGAGACGTACGAGAGATGTAGTAGCCATTCACT
>LUCM01006292.1:48189-142618 GCA_008360955.1 Fasciolopsis buskii
CTCAGGTTTGCGTCGCAGTTCGGGCGCGGTGCATGTGCACTGCTGATGATTCCTAACAAGGATGAATCCGCTGTACAGTGCTTCCATGGTTTCTTCATGGTGAGTTGAGTGATGTTATCACATGGTGAGTTATGGTTGTTGTTTGTGATTGCAACGCCGTACTTCATTACTTAGCGCGGACGAAACGGGACATCAAAGGCAAATTTTCTGTTCCCGTCGATCTTACTGACAATACTGGTCACATCATCTAAGTTTTTCCGGCCCATATATTGTATGTGGATAACAGAAACTCCGTCTATTGAGTAACCTACAAGTTTAGTGCCATCTACGGCCGCGCTGCTAACCAACATCAACTGTCGGAAACTTTAAACGACCCTCAAGTAGTTAAATAGTATTACCTCGAAAAATGGATTTTCGAATATTGTTGTTAAGGCACTTATCTACACTCTCAACAACGAATATTGATCCGATCTCCAGTCGTCCACGCATATTACATACTCGTGTTACTGTTTGTTATACCTTAAAACACATCTATGAGAGGGTTTCTCAAAGAGTTTAAAAGCCCCGTAGGTAACTAAACATGTAATCCCCAGGATCTCGCCCAAGGATTCTCAAGTACTGGGGACATATTGCCACAACAAAAGAACAAAATCCTCTAATTAATTCTTGAACTGCCGTCTGATTCCCGATTGTTGAGGCGCTACCCTAGTGACACCTGCGTCTAAAAGGAAAGTTTCGTACATTTGTGAACACCCTGAATTCAAACTTCTTTGATATAGTGTTATTCGGCAACCTCTCTAATGATCCGACCTTGTATGATCCATTTTAGTTTGCTTGTTCCGTTCTTTCCTACTCTATCTTGCATACTGTTGCTTCCTTGGCTAAAGACCTCTTGACTTTGTGAGAAAAAAAACAAAATGCGTTCGAATGTGCGACCCACTGAACGATGTTGGTCAAGGTGATAATCCCCAAGCCATACGGCTTTTGCCGGACTAATTTTCAAAACGTAACAGCTTACAAAATGACAAGGCGAAATTCTTGCCATTTCTGTTTTCATGAAATAATTCACCATGTGATATCATCGCTCGACTCACCAGTAAGAAACCGCAGATGCACTGTGTAGCTGTTCCATCCAGCTTGTCAGGAACCATCAGCAGTGCATATCCACCGCGCCCGAACTAGGATGCGAACCCGAGACGAACGATTCTGAGACGAACGACTTAGCCATTAGACTACCGGGTAGGTTATGAACGGTTTGTTGAACTTCACCACAGGATGTTACACAGTATTCAAATCATTTTATCATCACCAATATATATTTTAGCTATTTGACAAGAAAAAATATCTAGTGTGGTTCTTTCTAATCCTCATTTTTTACGATTCGGGCAAAACTGCAAAGGATTTTGCTCTATCCTGTCCAGCTCACTGAGCAGCATTCCGTTTTCTCTCCCAAATCGAACTGTATCCTGTGGCAGCACATTTTGCTTGAACCAATTTTGCGAGGTGTGTCTGCATTCCATCGAATAACTAGTAAACAGATTCTACTACAAAACACATTATCTTCTAGTTGGCAAACTATCCATTTGGTTTTATTTATGCATCCTAGAAGAAGGTTCCGAATTTTATTCCGTGTGGAGCAAGGGAACGAAAATTTGGGATCACTATTGAAAGTAGCAGTTTGTGATCGACTAACTGGAAGTACACTGAAATTAGAATAACTGGTTGGACGTTTCTTCATATGTCATCGTTCGCTGCTAAAATTGCATGGTGTTGTTTATTGAAAACCAGAAATCCCAACAAGTAAAACAAAACTATTTAGGGAGTCGGTCGGTTGAGTCTTTCTTATGTGCCCATTTAGCCGAACACAAATAAACTCCCTTGTCATCAAATATGGTGAGCTCAAGTTCGACATAAAAATTTTGGATCATATGTCACATACTAGAGGCGTAAAGAAAGAAAATTGAATGTACAATTTACCAAAAAGAGAAAAAAGTTTTCAATTTAATTCTGAGCAAAATTTTGAAAACCATGGACACCGCGAAGGATGTATTCAGTTTTGGTGCATTCAAAAAGCGGGTGTCAGCCACGTAACATGGGTGATTACATCGTTTTTTTTGCCAATAAAACAAGACCATGAGTAATTGCAACTCGTTTTTCCCATCATTTAGTTTTTTGTATCAATTTAGGCTAACAAACTTGAAAAGTGTGACTTGAGAAAAAAATATTTCCATCTGATAATTGTTCTATCGACTGTGATGTTTCATCGCTCAAACCGCCTGAAGATGTAGTAGTGATCTATTGATGCAATAAATAACAATTAAAAATGAAATGTGTGGCGAATTAATCTAATATAAAAAACTAATAAAGAAATGAATAAAAAATAAAAATATAAAACCAGAAACATTATTCATAAATAACGTTATCGGTACAGGTTCTACCATATATGTATATATATATATATGTATATATATATATATGCATGTATGCATGTCATGCAGCCCTTTGCGCAGACCATACATCATCAGAGCCGCAGGCGAAAGGGGAAGCAGGGTGAGAGAAAATGAAAATGAAAAATAACTCAATTCTGCTTGAAATTCATCCATTCATCTCAACTCAAACCTAAGTCTTTGAGCAAAAGGTTTGATCTGGAATTCGTCAGAACAGCCTTTAGTTGTAGTAACTCGTGGAGTGACTGTTTTCCGAATTCTTGTGGGTTTTGGATACGACCAAGCCAGAGCAAACCTTCATCCAGTTAGTAAACTACCGTATACATTTTACCCTGTCCTTGGTCATTTTGAAATCAGGAACTATCCAGCTTCTTCCGAATAACCGCAAAGGTTCAGACGCTCCTATGAATAGCCTCAGATGCCTTTGTCCTTACCATTTGATAAGAAAGTTTACACCTTGAGAAGACTGAGTAGGATTGTCAAGGCTGTAGATTGCGCTGATTCACGAACACCTGGCAGCACCGCTTGTGACCTTTTGGATAAGGGGCGTTGTCGGAATCTGAGAAGCAGAACTTGTTCATGCAGAATGTTTCGGAGACATTTGGTCATATCCGACTATTCCATATTAAATTCAGTTATTTTACTTTGCATTGGTTAGTTACAGAATGTCTGAAAACTGTTTGCTTGATTAAGGCGGTGAATACAGTCATTGCTTAATAATGTTTTATGAGAGTTAAACAAGGAGAAATACAGAAGTCCAATGTGAGCAGTTCATAATGCTGTACTTGTTACTTGTTACGGCGAAAGACCCTCGGTTTCTTCACGTGATCAATAGAGAAAGGAGAAAAATTTACGAAGGTCTGTGGAACCATACTTGGGCAGATTCCAAAAACGACAATTTTAGTCGAAATTTTGTAACTGTTTCGACTTCGGAAATGCGCAGTTATCGAGAAATTGCTAAATCATTTTTCTAATTGTGAAATGACCATTAGACACTTGAGGGCGTGATTGTGTATCTGTTATTTTGCTGCTTTTAAAGTACTCAAATAGGTTCGCTTAGATGGACATGTTCGTCTTTGATCCTCCAGAACTCCTGAACCAGAGTTAGTTCAGGTGAAACAGTTTTTGAAGGACCGTATACAGTAGTTTTAGGGCAAAGTATTTGTTTATCCGGATGCAAGAACAGCATCAGTATTGATTTAGTAAGAGTAGATCGAACATTAACTTGGGCACTGCTATTAGGCTTTTCGCTGATCTTGGATATCTAGCTGATCCCACTTCACATTAGGCGATCCCAGCGAGACCATAACCATCGGACCGCTAACATCAAAACTCTGCTCACCATGACCACTACTGGACGATTGTACGGTGGCTTCTTGACTATCTGGATTGCTTTCCACGCTCAAAGGCTAAACAAAATTGTGCACAGAACGGTCTTTGTTCCGCGCTCACTTTGTCTTGTTCGTCTGAACATTAGAACCTATTAATTTTGGGGAATTTTCCAGTCTCTTTTAGGTCTTTGCCCTCGTCCGTCCGCAGAATGACAAATCAGATGACAAGACAATGTGGCACTTCAAAAGGGGCGCATATTTTTTAAAGGAATAGATTAGACAAATAAAAGTCGTGCTAGGTTCCGTTCAGTTTACATGTGTTTTGCATTCCGTTGTTTATTGGCATTTTGAAAAATGTAGGTTTGAATCTCAAACAGGAAAATTTTGTATACATTTTTCCTGACATATAAAAAACCTTTAGATTTATTGTATATCGCATCATTGCTTATTCCTCAGGCCCTAACTGTGATTTAGATTTCGGTAGGTTGGACAGATTTTGTTATGCCCACTACTCAGACATCCAGAATGAGAGAATGTTCATCACAGAAGTTGCTCACTCCATGAATGATGGGGTTATAGCAAGCGAATTGATAACCAACGAGTGTTGGATCATACAGCATAATGACCGGCAGCTTTCGAATTAGAAATTATAGGAGGAATCAAAATCCCCCCACAAGATATTTGCTTTCCGCCGAGGGTAGAGCACGGTTTCCAGCCGTAGGATTTCGCATTTCCTTAGTCATAGTTGGCAGTTTTGTAGCATTTTGCTAGACTGTTAATCGCCTACTTGTCAGTGTCAAATGGAGCAATAACAATGTCGGCCCTTGGACCAAAGCCAATTATAGTACGGAAAGCAAGAACCGGTCCAAAAACACAAAAGACAATGTAAACGACCATAATACCACAGTCAATTTTGGCAGTGCATCGAGCCAACGGTGCTCAATCGGCCAATGTCTTGGCTTTTAGGAATGAATATCCCAAGTCCTAATACTTCCAGCTTCAGCCTATTTTCAACTGTGGTCACCATGCTAAGGTGTTTTACAGGTGTTGTACATGTTAAAACGAAAGCAAGATCAAAGCAACTAGCAATGATAATAGATTTACATCAGCCCGGAAAATGTCAAAACTAAGGCCACCAAAAAAGACGGGCTGTTCAGTCGAAAGATGGGCTTAGTGGTCCGAATAAACAAAAACGTACAATGTTGCTAACTTCAGAGGTAGCAGACAACCAAATGATTTAGTGTATGCTTATTTGACAAACTGGCATGATAGATCTTGGGATTCACTAGTTATCCTCAGGGGTAGAAGAGTGCCACTACACCGAGACAAGCTAGTATGAGATTCGTTTAACAAGACGAAATAATGTTTGAGAAATTGGCACCGAGGATTCAATACGGATTTGTGAAGCGAACTGACCTCGGTCACCTATTTGCTGTCAACCTTCTCATTCGAGCTGCATAAATTCAAGAGCTAGTATGTTTATTCACACAAAATTGTGAACGAATGTGCATGTACAAAAGCGTTTCCCTGTTGCAGACCTTACCACGCGATTAACGTTGCTCCCACATCGATCGGTTGAGTACGCGCGCACTGGCGTATGCCTAATGGTTGTTTGTATTTTTACCATTCTGGTCAAGATAAATGTGTTTTCTGCCATTTCCCCTGCATCTCGAGATAGGTGGGTTTGCAGTCGTATTCTGCCATGAGCTTGAGCATGTCGATTTCCTAGGAATGACGATAGGATTTCGATGCAGAAAATGTGTGCGCTATCTTTCCAGGGAAGATATAGAAAAGCTTAGTGGACGATTGTGCCCTTGAAGAAGGGGCCGGGCGCATGCGAAGGGGAGGCTGGAACGAAATGAAGAGAATCATTTTGGACTGACTTATCTGTTGATGACATTTTCTCGATTTTAGTCGGTGTATACTGACTGTATTGACCATAAGATGAAAGTCACCAACAATCTTCTCACTCTTCTTTGCCGGCAAACTCACGAACATTTTAATTCTCACAATCGATTCCATTAGAAAATTGCTTAAACGGTCCGTGTAAACATACGGTTCCTTAGAGACAAAGTAATTCGGAAAATGATGCAACAATCATTAGCAATGCTTCATTAGAATTCACAAAAGTATTCTGTTCCTCCGTTCTGTTCGACTTGGAAACACTTGTCAGTACTACGTAGCCAACAGTGACAAAAAGTGGGACTGGAATCCGTGGAATATTTTGTGAATGAAAAAGATACACAGATACGCATGCGCACACGAGCACAAACAGGATTGCACTGAGCGATTAGGCTCTTTTCTCGACCATACTATTTCGTTATTTGAACTGCTAGATGCGGATTGAAGCGTCCCGGTTGCTGAAAAACTTCTGGGAATCCAAAACCCTTTTTTTCTCTGAACTTTCCAGTCCGAGTTCGTAACTGAAACGGTTATGAGAAGTAATTTGTTCCATCTAAGACTTACGTGTGCGTTGATCCGAAAGAGAAATAACGTATTATAAAATTAAGAGTTACTGTTTTCTCAACGCCTCTCAGTTTACCGAATACATGGTGTCTTTGCACGTCTTTAAATGGAGAGTAACTAACATGCCGTCGACCAGTAACCATCCGACTGAACGTTTGGAACAGTTATTCCACTGGGAATACTGATACCTTGATTCCCGAACACCGACGCACAAATAAGAAATCTGTAATTCTCTATTCGACGTTAGCCTTCCAAATAGATGGGACGAATTGTTGTCCATCACTACCACAGTTTGTGCACTGAGTTTCAGAAGGAAGGGTGTATTCAATATATGCTCCCGGACATTGCTAGGTGTGGCACAAATCCCATGGATTCAATGGCTGGCCTGGTGGTACGTTCCAAATAAGCTTGCTGAAGTTACAATATTCTTTTTCCTAAGTGGACAAACTTTGCAGTTGAACAAGATCAAACAACGCGTAATAGGGGACGATATGCTTTGAAAATGGATGCTTCTTGTAAACGGCAATAAATCACGCGCCCTGGTTCAACTAACTGGGTTAACCAGCGGTCAAATAAGGAGAGAAAACAAAATGAATCTGGCAAGCAGATTCGAATTGTGAATCCGGTTGTACGTACAATGGAACATGGTGACCATTTTTGGTGTCCCCACGGGCAGCAATTCCTGGTTTGCTTTGGACTTTTGGAGAGCATATTTGGGCTCGGGTAGTGGGTTGATATAACGCTAGACGCAATAAGAAATTGTGCTTCCGTTTTTATTTAATTTGAGTGAGAAGAAGCATGAACAATTGAGACAGTTTCTTGAAAAATGAAGTTTTCTTCTAGATATTTTCATCTCAGTATATCTGCAAGTAAACAATAAGGAAAGGTTGAAACTTCATAACTACAAATACCGCCATCAAGTTGCCAGACGAATTTGGAATGACCTGAGGCATCTACCAACTGAGAAATGCGGTTACTCTAAACTGAACAGGACGAGTTTTCTTTCAGATACTATTTCAACTCAAAACGGTTATCTTTATTCCAACACAGGCTTAAAGTGTCGTGATTCCACATTTTCACTCAGTGTTTTCCAGTCGAAAAAGGATAGTGGACTCGAGCTGCTTTGACCAACGTGCTCACTAAGACTTATCTAATAAAAAGCTTTCATAAACAAAGTAATGCTATCAGGAATTTCTTAAGAGACGCACTGGTAGCGTGACAGTTGTATTTGCAGTAAATCTTTCACGGTGCACTATTTCTGTTGTTAGAGCGATGGGGTTAAAGAAACCTGGTCATGAAAAGCGTTCTTTGGGCAAATTTCTATGAGAGTTATTGGTAAAGTGCTTTAGATATATTCTACGGCCGTGGAAGGTGTTCCGACCCCAGGTTGGCTGGCAATTTTGGTAAAAGATAGATATTCACTTTTCGTCCATTCATTATAGCGCACTGTCTATTGAGTTTTGATATCATTCCAGAGTTACACTAGCCTACCTCCCATAAGCAAAGCGGAACCTTGAATCTCGGCAACTGAACTCATGCTTCGAACATGAAACATAAGACTCAGTAAAACAAGGTTAGCGCGAAAGTCAACTGCATTCGGCAAGTTCATTTGGAGCAATCGAATTCGCGACATTCAAGTCCAAAAGCAGCAGTGCCTATCAGTCAGCTATCGTCAACCGTGACTCAAGTTCGTTCCCTAAGAAGAAGTAGAATAATCATTGTATTATATGCATTAGTGACGAGTACCGACAAATCAGGCAGAAAATTATCCTTGATGTACTTCATCGATTAACATACGCAGTCGATGAACCCGGCCCTAACCATCGGTAATTCTTTGATCATTTAGGTCTACCGTTCAGCATCTTCCGTACAAAAATTGCTTCTACCCTATACTCTAAGAAGTCTTAGAATTTCTAAATCAGCAGGCATTGTTTAATTACCTCATTTAGTTATCAAATCAGAACATGAAACATATTTAAGTCAGGACCAAGAATCGATCCGCAGGATGGTTTTCTATGGAACGCACCCACGATCCAAGAATGCTTTCACCCGATTTATATCAGATTGAAAGAAGCCACTCTACTAAGGTTAACGTGTTTACTAAATTCCGATAGAGTGGAACGCGGAGCTTCTTTCGAAGACTCTGCTGTTCCCCTATATTAGCTACTTTATTAGAACATCTCCGACATCACGGGGACCAAACTTACCCTATCCGTAGCCCATTGTCTTCTGACCCCTTTGTAAGGCAGTTCTTGTTTTAGTCGTGTGAGATCAAACGTCTTCGAAGTGAATAATAAAATGAGCAGCGTTCTTCCAGAAATTTTTATTTTATAAGTGCTCTATGGGTCATTTCATGCTTTGCATTTACCGATGTAAATAACGGGTAGCCAGATTAAGGTGTATAACATTTTTTACAACCGCACAGGATAATTATGTTCCTTGCTCAATTGAACTAAACTCTAAACCCGCTGACACTTGGAGCGTTTAAATATTAATCAGATCTGTCCCAGCATTGGCTCGTAAAATATGGGTACTAATCTGCATCGGAATTAGAGAAAAGCACTTGTTTCGTGAACTTTTGACATGAATATAAGTAACTTCATGGTCGCTTTCGGGTGTGATTGATTGTATCCATGAAAGACATGCTTTTGACACAGTTAGTTCGTTTAATGTGAACTGACTGGAGACCTTGTTGCGTTTAAAATTCTGGATGAGTTGAAGTGCAGAAATTAAGGTTGATAGGGTTTTTTTATCAGAGTATTTTCCCACACGTCGTTGTAGAAGAAATTTCACTGCGTCTTGGTAACTGATTCATTACCACGATAGCAGTGTAAAGGATTGACGCTGCGCACTTAAATGACCTCGCCGCGGAGCTACCGTTGACATGATTTATTTTAAGCGAAAATTGTCCTATGCATGATCAGCCATGATTAGTTGACCTAAACTAGCGCACGATACCCCAAATAACAACCAGTTATCTTCATCCTATAAATACATGCGTAGAAGTGGCTAGAGCACTCAGTAAAATGTCTCTGTTTAACAAGCGAGTTTTTAAAAAAATTATGGATGTCTAAATTCCAGACCCTTTTCAAAAACAGCTCGAAAGGTTTTCGTGATCCAGCGGGACTTCATTATTTACGTTCAGACGAATTTACCTAGACAGAAATGGTCAATCATTTTTAATTGGCTTTTCATACTCTACAAACAGCTATAGAAAGAAAGACTTGTAAATAAATTCATGGTATTAGCTATGCTTTTTTGTACCTCGCAATCACTAGAACCCTGTGAACATTATCCCCGTGAGAGTTGAATTTCTCACAATTGGCAATCAGTGAAAACCGTGGACGTGCTATCCAAACGCCTTATTCTTGTAACTAATCACCAATAATGCTTGTTCATTCCGGTGGAACTAGATTGCGAAGTCAGAATGAATGACTGTGAATCAGGCCTTCTGATCATTAAAGTAGCTGGCTGGACTCTCAGTGATATGTCATACCGTAACTTTGCATGACTTAACATCCGTCCGTGTAAGCCTTTTCGGTCAGCTATCGGCTGGCCACAGTGGTCAACATTCATCAATCACTGGTTAATTACTCCATCGGATGAGATGTTCAATTAGCAATCCTTGTTCCTAGATTCGCGTTCAAGTTCAGGTTGAATGTATACGCCTTGTTGATAATTCCTTACAAAGAGAAAATAACTGCTGTGAATTGAAGGTTTCTTGCAGGTTTACTGGGCGATGCTGTCGCGAGCTAAATCATCAAAATGACCAACCTGACTCTCATTTACGAATCGACTGAGCCTAGGATTGGTCATTTTTAGTGTTTTCGGATCCTAATTTTATATATGATAGCTTTGCTTAAATGCGCATTGACAAATTTGGTTCAAGTAATTTTACTAAGTGGTTAGTAACAGGACAAAAATCTCCGTTTATTCGCTTACTTTTCACAAGCGCTTGAATAAAATAAGTTCCCTATCCACTAAAGAAGCGGCTTTATGGGTTAAATAATTTTTGGCATTGTAAATAGTCTACTGCCACCACTATTAATGTTGTTATTACTACAACCTTTACTAATAACGCCCTTGCAACTACTATTACTATCAGTAGTACTGTCGTCATTACTACTACTATAATTGTTAGCACCGTTAATGCTACCGCTACTACTAGTAGATCAAGGCCTTCCAAGTGCAAGAAAACATTTTGGAATGTTTGTGAACTTTATTTGTTTTGATATGCAAATTTACAAATTTACGTATGCGTTTATATGCATAATCATTTGTGGATTGGAAGCCACAAAGAATGTATCCGAATGGAGTATTTCAAAACCAAAAGCAGTACATAGAAGAGTATTTTTTATTGTAATTACTTTTCATCCACTTTAATCCTAATTGTATTCACACTCATAGAGTAGTTTTAATCTACTAGTCACCGGAATATCAACTGCACCAACACGGAACACTAGAATACAAGACGAAGAACAACATCGACATAGACACCGGTGGCTTTACAATCTTGCCTTAAAAAAGACCGTACAATAACCGAAATGTCAGGTTGTATGAAGCATTCCCAAAGAAGCCTTTGGTTTACATATTTCAAGCATTATAAGCGTAATACCACATGAGGAATCGTCTTTCGATCGAATTAGAAATAAATTTCGCTTCTAACACATTTCTCCCGGTTTCATTTTCCTTCTGTGGCAGTTAGAAAAATAACGGAACCGTGGCCCTGCTGATTTTCCACGTTTTTAGTTTGTTTGGTTTGGTTTGGTAGCAAACCTTATTTTGTCTTGTTCTGAAGTGTTGACGGGGTCAGATTGTGAAATTATGAATGTCACTACACCGACGTGTTTACTGTGACGATGTTTTCTGACGCCTATGCATGTTGAAAGTGGCTTTGTTGTGCTCTGCTTTATCGCCCTCTCCGGAAAGTTCGTTTCAAATACCCGGTTGGTAGGTGTTTTTTCTCAGTTTTTTGTCACAAACCACAAAGTTGATGTCCTCATTCCGGTAACCGAGCAAACAGCATTGAAATAAGGAAACAATTCAATTTTTTGTAATTCACAGCGCTCAGCAGATCAGATCAAATTATTATTCAACGGTAAGTGACTGGAAAAATCCACTTTTTCACTTTAGTTTAGTTCAGTTCAACTCATTTTGACTCGTTTCTAGCGTCCCGCTCATATGGTCTGGTTTCAGTTGCTATCCCACTGATGGAAAATGAAGAACAAATAATGAACTAGTGAGTACGAACCGCTTTCAATCAAAATTGCCTAGATGACAAAAACTCTCAGATGTGATATTGTGTCTTGATTTTGCAACGTAGGGTCTCCGTCGATTCAGTGAGCGGATCTCGCTAACTTCCGTCCAGAGATGCATTTCACCCTAATCACTCGATTTCTCCGGTTAGGGTTTCCCCACGATTTCTCCAAATTGTGGATCATCCGAGTTGGCCCAGCCTTCGAGCATCCCCCTGATGGAAAACAGATTATGTCAAACGGGACCATGTGAAGAATTATTTGATGTCCCGCCTACGTTGATCAGTTTGTACACATTACTTATCCCATTCACTGAATCCTACAGTCAGGTGGTATTTGGTAATACTATTCAGTTATCGTACCTCAGTAACACTAAAATGACGCTAGTGTTCACGGATCAACAACTTTAGCAAATCTTTAGTATAAAGAGATCATTTTTCTGGCGTTTTACTTTCGGTCGGCAATAGGTGCCGGGATAAAATGCCAACAATTCAGCCCAGCAGAAAATTTCCCACCACAGATCGTTGGAAATACCACTTAAGAAACTATATTTCACACGATCCTAATTGCATGCATCGAGAGAGTTAATCGTTTTGTGATTCCATCTTTTGCGCTCCAACAGTGAGAAGTACGTTGCTTCATAGTGAGATTATGAATGGAGGAATGTCAGACAACGATCCACTAATATTAGTTCCGCAGCAGAGTTGCATTAAACATTGCCAGTCCGTAGCGAGCGATGCAAATATACCAGTGCGGTTGGAATAACAAGTTCATTAGAGACGATCGAACAAGTATTGTTTGAACATCTGATCACGGGGAGCATCCACTCAAGTTCCCAACCATAACAGTTACGTTTCCCCAAGCCCGTAGCCTCTCATTGACTGACACTTTCGTTCAAAAATATTACTTTGCTGTGCAATAACAAACTATGACTTGTTTCAGCTTTCTTTATTAAATGTAAAGAAAATTTATGGTACTTTCGAAGAAAAACTGTGGTAGTGGAGATACCACCTCGAGGGAAAGTGGCCGGTGGGATGGACCTCACACTCTCGACACAAATTTAAATGTCACGAGATTATCCGCCTGACGACTGCCTGCTTGAGTGACTAAAGCAGAAGCAATGATAGTGTCACTGCTTCAGATATTAAGGGAAATCTAGCTCCATTCGCACTGCCTCAGGACCCTCCCCAGTTGCTTTCTAGCTGCATATCTGGCATGCGGCGTCAGCTAATGATTGACGATCAAGTAAATGCGCCGGTCGCAATTAAGATCGGGCATCCTGAAATTTGGCAGTTGGTAAAACAGATGATGAAATCCAGATAACAATGTGCTATAGGGGAGCTAACTAATCCGTTGCTTTGGGGTGCAAACATTTGTGGGAGCCTTGCAAGCTCTTTACGGTAATATCGAAGTTCGGTCCGACGAGCTAAACGGAATAGTGTTCGCATTCGTATATGCAGAGTTTTGATTAAGTGGCCCTAAGATCAATGGAAATAGACACGCAGTCACCGTACCCCTCAAGTTTAACTGTTTGACTGACGCGTTTAAGGTTATGATCATTCAATTTGACTCATATTAGACATGAAGTTGGTTCTATCGTTAAATAACTGTCCATATAATGGGAAAGCAACTAAGTGTCATTCGTAGGAATGATTCCTAAATATCGATTATACAATATTATCTGACATATATATATATATACTTACATATAAATCATAATGGTGATACGGGTGCCTAGTGATTTGCAAGCTTCGACGCAAAAATATGCACTGCAATAAGGTAACATACAGCCATTACCAAGTGCTTCCGCCGGAGTAGGAACTGCATTATCAGTTATCGATTGCAAGCGACAAAGGCTATGTGAATTAGGATTTCTTCTGGGATCGATAAATATCACTACGCCAATGGATTAGAACTGCTTGTTCCGCATTAAAAGACCGAACTGTCAAGTTATTCAATGTTTTTAAGGTTGCGAAACCATGGGAGCACTGTACAGCTGTTGGATTCCTGGTGACCTTAGTCGGCAGTGCTTATCCACCGTGTATTAACTGGCAGGTGAGCCCAAGACAAATGATGGCGAATGAATATGCGATGCAGGTGCGAGGTGTTTTTATGGTTTCCTAATTGTGCATTTTGTGTCAATGTTTCACAAAGGATGAATTAAAATGCACTAAATCACTCGCCACATAAAAAATTTCAAATATGAATTTTCGTGCGTATATTCCGTTAATCCAACTAAATTTTTTCTCGGTCCATCTGAAGCTCCTAAGGATATGGTATAAGTATTTTGCACAGGTCCGTGTATAGATCATGTACTGTCGGAAGGACGAGGAGAATACAAACAGGGGATAAAAAGGAGGAAAAATTGAAATCATACGCATAGATGATCTCACATGACAGATTATCTATCCTCCATTTCCACGCCATCGCACATTCTTCAGACTCTGTGATTCCTTTGTGAGCTTGATTCTGCCTGGTAGCCTTAGTCGAAGTAGGAGGTTTATTTAGGGAATCCTAGTCCGAGTCTTTGACCGAACGGTCCAGCTCACGGGACACCAGGATGTTCTGTGAGAGTCGCGTAATCCACTGGGGATGGGTGACTAATTTTTCAGTAGATAGGAGAGTTGTTTGGGGTACTCAGTTCTCGTTCTTGACGCAGGTCCCGGTGGGCATACAGTGGTATGAGTCGAAGGCCGTCCATGGGTGGTTTGAAGTCAGGGTTTAGCCATCTCATCTAGATCACTTACTAAGGATTATCTTTTCATCTTTTTGCCACTAGGATAAGCACGATTAGCGCTCGCACATTTTAGGGAGTCTTTCCATGTGGTTTTCAATACAAACGAAACGATGTTCACGTAAGGACTCATTGCATGCATACCGGAAGTTAGTTATTCAGGCAACGACAAAAAGGGAACTGGAAGGAACAATGGAACAGACTCATTTAATTAGAAATTGTTCCACTATACCCAAACAAAATAGCCATGAGTAACTGCTTTGTTGTACTCGCTTTCATTTGGTAGATTAAATTAGGGCAACTTTAGTTTGCTTTGTGGGAAATGGATGCTCACAATTCCCCACGTTTGTTCAAAAACTACAGACTAGCTCATATCGGTGCCGTTTTCTGCGCGAGTGGTCGGAGTTAGGAATACGGTGGATTTGAAATGGTAGGCTGTTAAAAAAATTCATATTGTATTTTCTTGGGAATTAACAGCGAATCGAGGATTTCCAAACCAGCTCACGAAATTTTCGGTACTGTTAGTTCTGCGTTATTACCGCAATGTATGATCTAATTGCGAGTAGAGTTGGATGGTAGCAGCAGTTTAACAGACGGTCAGACAGGTAGAGAGGCAGAAACGTTTGGTTCTGAAAACTTGGGAGCATTTTGATAGAGACCACACACAAATCGTTATATATTTATGCTAATTGAGTTTTGGGGAGATAAAAAATTGAAAATAAAGCACGGTGTGTGGTTGCTGAACTAAGTTCGTTTGCAATTCGTTACACAGCGCTGTTCAGGCGGCCGTCGAGACAATTTCACATACGGTACTTTCGACTAATCAGCTTGAAAGCAACCACTGATTCCTCCATTTCGAATGTGGAAAGAAAGGCTAGTGGAATCCACAATGATTACTTGTCTACCGGGTGCGATTAAATGAGATGCTAACTAGCCTTGTGACCCATGCCAAATGGTCGAGGACAAACAAATATCCAGATTAAATTTCAATGACCAAATGTAACATGAAGTATGGGAAAAAACAAACCACTTCGGGGTGTGACTTAGCACATTTGGGTTCACTGAGATAATGAGATTTGCATATCATTCCTACTTTATGCAGAACAATGAAAAAAAAAACAGTCCATCCAAAGCAAGTGGCTATGCAGCTACCTAAATGAAGAATCCAAATTGTTATGTCCAGCGCAGAACAGTTTAGTCTTGTGTTCACCCGTATAAGTAACCTCAAAGAAAAGGAAATGATTAGCCAATGAGGATCCCGGAAAATCTAAAACTGTTCACTTACAACGTTTCAATGCTTTGACCTTGTGTGGTTGTCACATGCACAGTCTCGGTGCTGAACCCCAGCAACTCAGTCATCAGGTCCAAACGGACCGAAGCCAGGGTGATTTCGAGCTTGGTCGGGTCGCACAAGAACTCAATGTGACTAGGCAAATAAGCTGTCATTATTCCGATAGAGTGCACACACGCACAACGCACACTTGGTGAGCGAAACCATAATCTGAGCATTAGAAGATTGGATGAGAACCGAACTGATCCTCGTGATAACCGTCATTGCTTGAACTTCGTCCAGTTCATATATGCTTGACTGTCTGCCAGTAATGGCAGATGGTGATTGCGCTGAGGATATCGCTGGTTTTCACATTTGCTTTATATCAGAGACTTTTAATTAGCTCTTTGATCCTTGTGTGCTTACGCACAGCGCGGCACACGATTTCTTTCAACCTATCCTGTCTGCAGTGCCCGGATGTCAGCTTACTTGGACAAGTTTTGACTATAGACTTTTCTGCATTGTG
This sequence comes from Fasciolopsis buskii, assembly GCA_008360955.1. Taxonomy (NCBI): domain Eukaryota; kingdom Metazoa; phylum Platyhelminthes; class Trematoda; order Plagiorchiida; family Fasciolidae; genus Fasciolopsis; species Fasciolopsis buskii. The sequence goes on from LUCM01006292.1 coordinate 64,219, forward strand.
AAATGCATTAAATTCAAACGGATTAATGGACTAATTTCATTGTGGTTGGACAAATTGGGGTCCATCGAGTTGACGCGTGATCTTCAATTTCGACCTTGCTGTTCGAACTCATTGACATTTGGACGAATTTGCAGATTTATTTGGCTGAATATATTCTTTAAACTTGTCTGTTTTTGCTGTTTTTTGCTCATATACGCCAGAAAAGCTCTAAAGTGTCAAAGGTATATTGTATTACTGTTCAAAATATGACTCACTGCTAAACTGTCCCCGTCACGTTAGAATTCGACATGATAAGCTCAGAGAAAAACAAAGATGCTCTCAACTAACTCTAGATCGCTGCTGGGAATAGTGTGCGACTTGAGAAATTTCATCATGAAAGAAGTTTCACGGGTTAAGTATATCTTTTCTGCTGGAAGCAGCTGCATACTGTTGTTTCCGTGCCACAGAATAAACACAGACATTTTGGCATTCGCCTTACCGACAGTTTATGACAGCAAAATACTTCGAGATGACTTGGCAACTTATTGTCAATCGCTCCTGATACAATCCTGCAAAAATTACACTCAATTGCATTACCAAATCAATTTTTTGCTCAGTATCGCAGTTTAAACAGCAATTTCTGAGCCACTACTGTTCGGTCATGTGGATGAGGTTTCTCTTCTTAAGCATACATCCACATCAGAGCTAACAGAACACAGAAAACGCACTCCTCTCTGGATCTGGCGAGTTGAACCGCACCAACTAAAATAGCGCATTCTTCCAACAGAGATAGCGCGCAACATGACTTTGAGGTCCCATTTGTCACGAGGATGATTCAATTATCCGACTTCCGTCATTATACCCCCAGAGCTTCTCTAAAAATATTATCTGATGCATATCGTACTGTACATTCCATGTCCACTGGATCAGAGAATCATCCGAAAATGGGGTTTACAAGACAACTTGAACTTGCTGTTAAATATGACTGCGGAAATTTATTTAAGCCAATTCTATTGTTGCACTGTCTCGATCGTCTCTAACCATTTGGCACAGTAAAATTTTGCTTCCTTTTCTGATGTCCAAATAAATCGATTCATATTCGATCTCATAAACTTTCAAATGATTTGAAAACTTTCGGACATCAAAAAGGGTTGACAAGTTGGGTCAATGGCCGTTTGATTGCAAGTGGTACTAGTCCTTTCAAAAGAATCGACATCAATAACGGAACTAGTATGTTTAAAAAATGTTTATTTACACTGCTGATTACCAAATTCGAAGTGCAATGAGAAAAATTTGCCATATGAGCTCAGCAGACCTCAGACACAAGACAGCCGCTTCCGAACTCAGTCATCTATTCTATCCTTCATCTGCACCACTGGGGTTATCTCTGGCACGCCATCTGACCCTCGGTATCTTTGTGCTCAGTCACAACTAAGTATTGGCTGACTTGAAAGGATTTAAAATTAGTAATTTTGCAGGGATGTACGGACTCAAATTCGTCATCCTTAAGGAATATGTTTCCTATTTACGTTAGCCCCTCGTGCAGTTTTTCAACCAAGTCAGGATGAATTTATCTAATCCTAGAGATTGGTGTTAACTACTCCCATGCCTAAGAAGAAAATCGTCAAATAGGATCTGCTTTTTCTATACAAAAGGTATTTGAAACATTGATAATCATACAAGCATGACGATTATCTTTTAGTTTATTACACTAGCCGTCAATATTTGACGCCCTAAACTGCTTAGGAAACTGCATTATACTCCCTCGATCATTCGGGTAATGTATCTAAGTAGACAGACCACTGAACGGCGATAACCTAGCCTGATATGGAACCAAGTCCGTAAATGAACTCGATTTACCGTCCCCAATGATGCTACTGCTAGGTACGTCCGTATTCACTAACTACTCCGCCAAGATTTCACTCTTTTCCTTTTTTACTTTCGAGTTTGTATCTGTAACTTATCTACAAATTATAATGAGCTAAAGGTCAAATATGCTGACCAAATCGTATAAATACTTGATCCGATAACAGCTGCTAGGTGTCAGACCTAGCTACTTGTTTATATTCCATCGTTCCATGGTCCTTCTTTTGTAATCTGTCATTCCATTTAGGTGAATACAATAACATTCTTTCGGCATTTACCAAAGAAAGTCATTTAGCTTTGCTGAAATGCAAGTCCCAAAATTCTACATTCTGACAACAAAGCATTCAATTAAGTCATGACTTAGAGTGACTCTATCACGAAATATTGTCTTGCGAACACGCATTCATAATGCAATTTGAAAGATATGGTGCCTCTCTTTTGTATCTCGCCCTTTTGGTGTTCGCAGCTTCTTCAAAATTTACCAACACAATTTTGCACACTGTGTTGTCTATTAGCCTTTCTAGTTCGTTTGTCATTTTAGCGGTCTCGGAATAACAAATTTTAATGCTTTGCTTCGATGTGTTAAATTAATATGGTCTTCTGGTGATTTACATGGCAACCGACAAGTCATTTCGTTTTCTATGACAAGTCTTGCTCACCCTGGGCACAGTAAATCTTATCCAGCCTAAGTTTACTTCATGTGCAAAAAGGTAAATTCATTTTGTTCCGTTTTCAAACAACTGTCCGTCGAATAGCAATCATTTTTGTCTGCCACGGCACCTTTTTAACTATTCTCGGATGAGGTGTGATCTCTTGGAATAGCCCGATCAGGACGAATGTTTTTCTTTATCTTTACAATAACTATCAGATGATCTTTTTAGTGTTTCATTTTTCACATTTTACTCAACACAATGTGTAATCATTGAGCTGCATACGGATGAATTCCTCACCGAAAATTTACTTTCCCGTTTTAAAAATACTGTTGTTAAATTCAAATTTGTAATGCGCTCAGGGTATGGCTTTCGCCAAATAGGTAAATTCGTTCGCGTTTCCGAACAAGTGGCTGATTGACGTTGTCCGGACAATGGATTTGTTTTTACTGTTCACGATTTAGGTGGACAAATTCCCTCACGTTTGACTCGGCGAGTGTGCGGGGTTTCATTACTGACTGGGCTCGAAATCCCAAAACAGGTCGAACAGTGACAAATTCATGGGCCAAAGAAGCTGGCTTGCTTCTGCTAGTCTTAGAAAAGAAGTTTATTTGTGGCTACTTAACACTCTTTCTTCGTCTCGGTTCGATTGAGGGTATTCCCGGTTTGCCGTGATTCGTTTATGTTCAAATCTAACTACGCAAAGAAATGTCATTCATAGGTCGCAAATGCATTATCTTTCATGAACCAAGAACAATGGAACTCAGGGGAAAGCCAGGTTGTTGTATGCTTTGATTTTTGTGACGAACTGTGGGAAAAGAAACGGTAATTTTTGACTGAACCGAGGACTTGCTTTCATGTGGCAAGATTTCGAAAAGTTTAATTAGTTACAGTGCTAATTAAAAAAAGCGGTGGAACAAAATTTGCGAAAGTTAAATGAAAGAACAAATGCCAACAGGACTGCAGTGCATGGTAAGGTAATAAGGGTCAAATGATTTGAAATTCATTGCGCATTTCCAAATCAGAACTCTTTGTAGCTTCGACACATGATAGGATGTTCAAGCTCTTTTGTAAAGTAGTCATCTGACCGTACATTAATTATCAAATTGCCAAGCACTTCTATGCTCCCGATTAGGCGGGAAAGGAACTAAACCATAATAGAATGAAGAACAAAACCTGCATATGCACTGAAAAGTGCAAAAATACGGAAACGAAAGTCAAAAGCTCCGGAATTCGGGATTGGGGAGATCTGTCATTGCGGATGAACAGTACCCGAGCATTTGTCAACTGTTCACGGTTCGTGCATGAACGGACAATATTAGATTGTCGTATGTCGACGAGCAAGTGAAAAAAAACGATCGGCGGTGTCTGACAGCAAACTGTTTGTGAATTCATCGCACTCGTGCAAGAGTTTGCGATTACCAAAACAGAAGATAAATTTCTAAACACCCCAGCAAAGTCTAAATAAAATTCAGGGGAATTTAAAACAAAAACCCTAAAGATCTTGTGAATTTCGAGGAATAGTATCTAGAGGAATAAACACAGGATTTGCCTAGTCGGCAATCACGATCAGGGGATTTGACTCACGGAGACTGAATCACAGAAGAATTTTGCATACGAAGATTAGACGGGTTTCTAAGCGCTTGCTCAAAGGAGGATCGTGGATCAAAGTCAACGGTGAATCCGACTAAATCTCTGGCTAAAGAAGTTAATGCTTGTCTGATAATGTGCACCCTTCTTTGCCCAAATGGCGAAGCTCACCGCAGAAGTTTAGGAATATTTTCTAAACAAACGTAATCTCTTATTCGCAGAACGTCACTTATAGTGACGGAAGCCAGTTAAAGTGCTGCCTTTGTTTATCTTTATATACATAGCATGTTAGGAGAAGAACTACTGAAAATCACGTTGGGCTGCAATTGTAATGCCATCAAATAACACAGTGAGATCCGGCTGTTTAGCGTTCGATAAAGGATGTGGTTTTCTCGACAGATCGTGGCAAGTGATTGGGTTAAATCAGATGATTTTTTGCACGAACTGCTCGGCCAAAATAATGTAGCCGCATTCACAATTTGTTCACAGGTTATTCTCAATTCAATGCACAAATACCAACCACGAATTCATATCATTCATGTGCCAGTCACGGAGCTCCGAAGTCAGGATAATCAAAATCCTCAGCTGGACCAAATCTGTATTACAAACGCTCCGAATTTCCGGCATCTAAAGAAAACTTTTGTGTTTGAAGAAACCCAGTTCTATGCGGTGACGGCCTATCAGAATCATCGTGTAAGTTCAGACAATGAGTCTATAATATCCAAATATCAATTTCGTTCTATGCCTATCTCCTCGAAGCCATAACGGTTTCTTAGAGCACTGGATAAGACTACGCCTGATGCGTCAGTTTTGCTTTCTGGCATCGAATGTTTGATTGCTGTCGAAAGAGTTTGAAAGTGTGGCTCCAGTTTAATCACACGATCTGGAAGCTTTTTAAGGCATGACGGGGTTTAGGGTGGGGGGAGGGGCCATTTCTGCATTGAAGATCTGTTGTTGGCTGAGTAAGTAATCAGTGACTTTGCTCGTGTCAGCGCGATTGCATTTCTGACATAAGATTTTCGGACACATTTCGTCTTCCGCACCGAGGCTTCGTCGAAGCCGAATGAAAATTGCTCAAGAAATATCGGTTAGGTGTAAATCAACAAGATGGAACAAATTAACGGGTCCCAAAGTTTGCTCATTATACATAACCTGGAAATTTCTACCTAGCCGGCCGAGTCTCGTATACGGGACAGGGTATTACACCAGTCATTTCCAAACATTGAAACTATCAACGAACATGTGCTGTGCTTACACGAGGACTGACAGTCATCCGAAAAACGAACGCGAAAGACTTGTGCATACATTTACCGCAATGCATGCTGAGTATATTGTCTGGAATAACCGATAATAAACTGAAATATTCGACGCTCAGAAACGGCGACTGTTACAGCATTTACAAAATTTAGATTTGGAATAAACCACTAAATTGGCGAGGAAAACACAGATAGGTCTAGAAGAAATCAGTTCATGATAATCAGTTTTACTAATGGTCAGTCCAAATCTTCAAAGTCTTGTGAAACAACAAAAGATCATGGAAAAGTTGTACGTTCCTTTTACTCAGGCTGTGAAGAATGACCAACAGAGACCGGATTCTAATGCAGACTACAAACTGTAAAACTCTCACGTTAACTTCAGCTCATAGAGATTGTTCTCAAGTAATTCGATTTCCCACACCGATCACTGGTTCAAGGTCCCAATAGCTTATGGACCTGACAGAGATTCTTTCGTATTTCCTGCGCCCTCTCAAAGTTGTCTTGAATTTCCGCTTCATCTTTTGGATAGATGAAAAGGACGGTGTTATTCGGTGCTTCCTGAAATTACTCGTAGTGAATCATTGCATAAAATTACACTCATATCTTGAAGTATCTCGCGGTTTCAACTATAGCGTCATAGTATTCAAAATCCACATCACAAGGAACCAATCACACGAGGTTTTCAGGTCACCGTTTCGTTTGCTGTCTTTTTTGTTCCGAGTGTTCAGCCAAATTTTTTTCCCATGCGATACAACTCCTCATTTGATGACACTTCCCTACCGCACAAATTCTTCCCAGGGAACAAACTGATTAGGAAAAATGTGCCTAAATACATTAACTAACCTGAACAGGGGAAGTTAGTACAATCATTAGGGCTGCATTTTGTTATGTTGCTGCGGGGCAGGGAGACGCAAGTTAAGCATATAATTAAAAGGGAACAGGTCAGATTCTTCCCAAGGCAATTATTTTCCATTGTTGAAATGTCGATCGGAACGGTTAACAAGACTAAGTTCCAACCCGTTCAACGAAGCGGCAACTTCTAACACCATATCTGTGTGTGTGTGTGTGTGTGTGTGACTGTGTGTGCATTTGCTCAGGACTAGTGGATGAGGTGACGCGCTGACACGTCGTTTCGTGATATTAAACCGTTATACTTGGTTCACTTTTGGGGAGCTAAGCATCTTGGGAAATTTTTGTTTGTATTCCTTCCATTTTCTACTTCGCAAGGTCAGCTGCAATGCTGATTTGCATGACTCTCGCATGCAGTCAGATCGGTAGCTGATCGTAAAAATGTGAAATTCAGCGTTCTGCTCTAAAATATGTTCGTATTTTCTACCAAGAACAGGTGAATCTATAAGAAAAATCAATGTACATACTCTATCGTCACTACTAGAATCAAAGAATAACAATTACATAAGTGGAACTAAGTATTACTATCAGATTGTGAATTTTCATCATTTTAGTCTGACGATAAGCAATGGTGGGATTTTGAGAGCGATCAATACGAACGTTTCATTTGCATAAGATTACTCGGGAAGGTTTGTACACCTACAGCCCGTCAGAAAAGTTTCAGACGATTGCACACTCTTAAAACATTTTTACTGATAGGTTAGGAACATGTCTGATTATATAAAATGTTTCTACGGAAGAGAAATTTCACAATTAAGAGCACCAGTTTTCATTCGATGTTCTTTTAATCTACTGCATTGGAACATTAAAATGTGCAGCTAGATTTCGCGGTGGGTCAAAGAACCGTCTCTTATGGATAATCTCAGTCCCAACAGCAGGCTGGGAGTTTGGCTACATGTTCAACAACACCGGAAGCCGTAAGCATTCGACTAATTTTAAGCACCAACCGTTAAATATACATCATACTTGGTACGGAGTCTGGGAGGTTGAACCTTGACGTTGATCACTGGATGTAGCAACATGGTATTAGATCAAATTTACTTGGAATCACTCTACAAACAACTCAAGACATTATGTAAGACTTCAAAAACCAATAAAAATCGTGGCACAGCATCACCCAGCCGTTCTAACAAAACACGACCAGACGTTAGTTAAAATTGCGATCCAAGTCGAAGAGCTCACTTCGGAAAGGATATCGATTATTCAGATGACCTGGTCACCTGTACAGTTGCACTAGACGAAGAAGAATGGTCGGTACGGGGTTATCAAATTTGATGGTTTATCTTCTGTTTAAGCACCAACTACTGTATATCGTGAGCAGTCGACGAGCAAACGGGTCAAAGTGACTCAAGAATGAATGAAGACAGGAGTGCAGACGATGTTGTCTTGACCGAGGAAGGGGCTCTGTTTATCTAAGTGCCAGGGTTGGCTATCAAAACTTAAGAAAAAAAGATAGTTAGGGAGTTATCGTTTCACGAGTGTCGTATGCCTTTCACTCTTGACAGTAACGGTATTTCTACATTGTTTCGAGGAAGAAAATGTGGTTAGTTTTACTCTAGTGAGTAAGAAATATGAAGTTAATGGGGACGTTCACACTCAGAATAGTCGTGCCGTTTTTTGTCTTCACAACGCTGTACTCAGATTGATCAAATTGTCCTTAGTCGACGGCAGCATGGATCAATTGGAGATTGCAGATCATTTTGGGTTGGTCACACAAACACAACTCTAGTTGTACTCGAATACTTCGACGTGTTTATAAGCACTGTCAAACAAAATATTTTAAGCAGATTAAAGATGCGCAGCCCGCAGCCAAAAAGGACTCGTAGAGATGCAGATTAAGCCAGCTAAACAGAAGGTAAATCTTCAAAACGGCAACCGAACTAGAACATACAGAATAACTACGAGAATGGATGGATAGGAAAACTGACCGCTTCGGCCATCGGCAACAGCTAAAGCATTAACCGACTGATTGAGTTTACTAGATCACGAAAACCAGAACAAGCAAGATTATCAAATGTTCGGACGACTGATTGATTCCCCCTACGAAGCGTCTTTTGCCGCGCTAGATGAATCACTTCACGGAGGAGTTCATTCAGTCCGTCTGTAGCCAATGATACCTACAAGTCAAATAACGGAAGTTCGTATCATCCTGGGTCAGAACCGGCGATCGTCCGAAATATAGAGCCTCCCAAGGTGCATAGAACTGTTGGATCAGACGTACCGTCTTCATCTATCTTCCAGAAAGGTGGTGAAGGTTTAGTCTCAGATTCGTCAAGACTCGGGGGAGTGATTTGTAGAAAGGACTAAGGATTTACAGCTGCAAAGAAGTGATTTTATTGATTTTCACCAAATAGAGCCCTTCGTGTTTGTATTGACATTTGGACGGAGTTTTGCACACCGAGATGTCCGCATTTCAACCAAAAATAGACACATTCGCTACTTCGTCAAAATACGGAAACTAAAAAAATGGAATAAATGTGTGCCTAGTTTTGAGAGGTTGCGTGGAAAACCATTCACGGTCTTCTTTCGACTGGTGAGAATTCGAGTAAGTAGGGAACAGTGAAGTTCCTGCAAACGTTTACGTGGAAGGTACAGCTTGTCCTGTCATAATCAAAGCATTTATAGAGATCATTGTATAAGTGATGAGAGGGAATCCAAAGAATTTCATTTGCAAACATCTTAGATGCGAATGAATGCGTATGACACGGTTTGTTTAATGGTATGGAAGATGTGCCGCTGAAAGTTGACAAATCTCGACGAAAACGTCTGTAATCGTTCTTCGAGATATCAGAAAAATGGTAGACGAACAATAGAAAAGGTGGGGACACACACTGGTGAACGTAAAGTGAGATGGCGTTTTGCCTGGTCTGGAGATGCCTCTCTTTGTCTTTTGGAAAGATTGCCTTCTACCTCTCTTTATGTAACTGAAAAGGTGAGACGACCATGTCAAGCTTTCATCGATAGTTATTCCCAAGTACTCGGCAGAACTTACCCTAGGAATTGGTTCTGCGTTGATGAAAGGTTCAGCCGGATAAGGAGACTGAGAAGTAGCGAATAATCGTTCGACTGATTCTAAAAAGATCAACTTTAAATCAGAAGGAAAAAAATCGTGAGTGGGAGACACGTCTTTGGAAAAGTTAAGGAAATCCTCGGTACGAGATATAGGCCAAAAACAGAACAACATTATCTGCGAATTTAAACAAGTATCCCGGGGGAACTGGTAGGTAGATTGATAACAGGTGCTGAAAATAAATAAAGAGAAGTGGCAGCTCCTGGGATGAACATGGAACTATTTACCGTTGATGTAGATAGTTTTCTGCTTAGTCCTGTGCAGTGAGTTCTATCGATGTAGTAAACTGATAGTCTTGACAAGAGGCATCTGAAACAGCCGAACTGTTCAAGTTTCCGAAGAGGACGGGACAGAGTCGAGTGCAGAGGAAAGCACATTGGAGAAAGTTGGCAGATGCATCCGATGATTTGGGGATGCAATGGTCCAAAGAGAAGCCACAACTCCCAAGACGTACCTTTTGGGATTGTAGACAAATTGAAGAGGTAAGTCGGGAACAATAACGGAAGAAATTAAACGTAAGTTTCGTTCGGCTTAAGACTGCATGACATCCAAACCAATGAGACGAGAACTTTCGGCCGGAGTATTTAAATTACTAGACTCGTGAATGTGCACAATAGAGACTGGTCTCCAATAATCGGGAATGAAATGTGTAATTAGCATGTGTTGCTGATGTATGATGACAAATAATTAAAAACGACAGCTTGAAGAACTGCAGAAGTATACACCAATGGGGCAGATGTTTCTTCCCAAGCTTATGCACTGGGTTCTGTTAGTGAATTAATCTGATACCCATGCCAAGATGCGGTTGGGACAGCTGAACTGTTGTAGTCTGCGAAGAACTAAAGGCTGTAGAATAAAGTCGAATGCAGAGGAAAAACCTAGGAAATGTGCATCGGACAGATTTGACGGATGTGTCCAAGCATTCGATGATGTTATGAACCGGGAAAGCCAAAGCATCTAAAGTTGACCCGTTTAGCTTGGACGCAAACGGAAGGTGATCATCGCGCACACTAAGAGAGGAAATTAGATGATTCAGAAAGGCGCGTTCCATTGGTTTGGGACCGCATGCTGTAAGAGCGAAGGGACGAAAACATATGGCCGGAACAATGGGATTGCTGCGGTTGAGAAACTGCACAATAAAGACTGGTCTCCAATAATCAGGAATGAAATGTGTACATAAGGAGACATAAAGAAGGGAAGTAGATGCACCAGTGGGTGAAACTGCACCGTAACTTAGGAGAGGTGAAGACATTCTATCAAGACCTATACTTGTGGTGATTTTGGTCGAAAGAAGCAGCCTGAACACCTCTTCTTCTTTAGAAAAGCATTTTGCATCAGCACAGTCATTCGGGAACCATAAAACTGCCGAGCCATTGCATGGACACATAAACGCTCGGTTGATACTTTCTAAACCTGTAGTACAGCTTACTGGCTTCATTTTCTTTCCGCACCAGGCAAGTTTCTTACCAAGTGCGTCTGCTATTGTAGCTGGTCAGGAGTTGGCTTGCACTGGATAAACTGATCCTTCTTATTTCCTTCGGACTAATAAAGAGATGTGGTCAAATTTGTGGGAATCTCGTAATTGATAAGTTTATTCTATTTGCCTACTTATCGCTTTCGAAGTGACTAAAGCAGTAGGAGCGTTACAGAGAAAAAGTGTTTCCAGGGGACAGCAAATATCAAAAGTCAGATGGATCGTACCTACAAAAAATTAGTCTTGTTATGTAGAGATTAGAAAGAAAATCACGAGATTGCAAATAGAAGAGATCTGTAAAGAAGAACACTTTCCTCGGAAAGAAGGCGTAGTCGAATTTTGATCTGGTTGGACTTCCGGATGGACTGAAATACTCTCTGAAAATAAACGTTGGATTCATTTACAGTGAAAATCTTGATATACGAAAGACTAATTAGAGATGGTTGGCAATAATTCTGTCTAGAGTAGAATTATTTCTGGTTGGGGATCCACATATATCGATTATATTAAACACATTAAGGGTAGTGGTTGAAGCGTGATTCCCTCTAGCACTGGATTATCCGTCCCATTGGCATTCGCCAAAGATTTCCACTGGTGCCGAGACTGCCGACTACCATTATCACCTTAAATTTTGTGATCGACAGAATTACTGTTCTTCTTGAAGGTCGGAACGTTAATTTGTTTGTTTGGGATATGTTTTCACCTTCGAGGGGTAAAATGCTGTTATGAGACCAGAGTGGCCCCAAACCAAAACTTGTTCCCTTTGGGGTGGAGCTGATCGAACTAGATCATTATTGTTCCTCGGACGTCTGCATCTCCCCAGGTGATTGTTCATCAAATGAAATGTCTTCGCACGTAGAGAGGGTTCGACTGGCGTATAAAATTTCGGGATATCGGCAGCGTCGATGAGAATTCCGGTCATTGTTGATAGAAATAGAGTGGACACAAGACTCAGACATATGGTACTTGTGTTCTGAGAATATTCAATTGCGGCACGCGTTAGATAATCGATATTTTCCTAATATGGACAACATACTGTCAGGCCGTTGTCCCTAAACTTCAGATGTTGAAAGCAGGCAAGTTTCAGTGAGACCTCTAGGTTCGTGTGCGGGAGATTTTCATATGCATTTGTTGGGATCAATGAGTGTTGCGACAGTCATAATCTTATGATAAACGTTTTTTCTTCTACGCAATTCGAGTATATTATGAAACTTGCTATTTCTCTCATTCTGCAGTGATTTGGTCACTTTTTCTACTAGTTTGAGGGGCTTAGCAGTAGTAACCAAACCCATAACGTACGACTGCTTGACTGCCGATTGTAAAAACTGACTGAAATGAACAGTGATTTCCAAGCCCAGCAATTATCTTTGCTTGATGACTATCGAAGCACCAATACAACCAAACGTCCACTTTCAAAACTCCGTATGTTTGCCCTTTTTAAATTTGAAATTTTGAAGTGATTACTAAAGGCTTTGCAATGGGAATACCTTTTGTTGTATTTCGCTTATTTTCTATGTGGAAAACGCAACAAAAACGTCAAAGAGGAGAACAGGCCTATAATTTTGCAGCTGTCTTCTTTAGTCATCCTGACGAAAATTGTGAATAATATGTGAACGTTTGACTCAGCTAACTGGATATTACCACTTCTGCGGTTGGCTATCGGAAGTTTTGTATTTTACCCGGCTTATACAGCGCTGCAAGGTAACAGACTCAAATCGACATATTTCAACGGTCTGGCCACTCAGCTGTTCCATCAAGCTTGGACCAAATCTCCATTGAATCGCATATTACTCGGTAAACTCAATTCTTACCTCATCTGCCATGTACTCAACGAGTTTCGCTTGCGATCAAACGAACATCACAAATGGTATTTCAGTGAAAAGAGTCCAATGTATTGTCCGTTTTACGCATGCGAGCTTGTCCAATAACCTCAGTGTATTCGGGTTTCCTTGGAGTTGGAAATTTACGAGACCAGTGAAATTGAAAATGCAAGGTCAACACGTTTTCACGGTCACTGTGAAATCAGATTTCCTCTTTCGAACCGGATTAGCACTCCTGTTTGGTTGTGACAACCAAACTAGCGAAAGAATTGTTTTGTTTCCTATGTTTGCACCCACTTGTAAACTTGGCAATGACCTCATTCGGTCAATTACGCGCTTGACCTACAGTTGACTCAATTGCAGAAAAAGTTAGCTCGCGTGAGAATTGAATGCTGACAATATCGCTGGCATAGAAATGATATTTGTCTCCCTTAGGAAACTTTTATTTCGTCAAGCAACTTTGACACTGGATAAAAACAAATACGAGCAACTTGGATAACAGAAAATCTACCGGTTTACTTGGCTTCCAGAGAGTGAAACACTGAAAGATAAATGTTGCATAGCCGCATTGGCGTAGTAGGAAAACGCTTAGATGCAAACATCTTGGTCACACATTTTCGTTTGATTTCTTTGCGTGGTGGTATCAAAACCGTCCAGTGAATGGATTAGTCCATCTTTAGTCAGTCTTTCACTATTCGGCTGACCTTCTTCGCGGGAAATCACCAGCTCCGGCAAACAAGTGTGAACTTCGATATTGCACCATTTATCGCGTAGGATTCAATGAAGAGAGATTTTAAGCATCGCTTTGTAATCGTCGATTAATTTGCCAAATCGAACCTTAGCCGTGGTATGTTTGTGTGTGTGTGTGTTTTGGAGTGTTCTACACATCAAGGACAAGTGATTCACAAATTATTTCAAAAATTGGATGCAAATGTAATGCAAGCACACTGAGCTTTATGGCTATGCGTTAGGTAATTTGATGCACAACTATCATGTCCCACTAATCATGCCCACCGCCGAGCGTTGCTCTCTGGATCAATTTGGTAGCCAAACAGCCTACGCAGAAATCATCCACTGTGGAATGTGATCACTGTGCACTGGTGTCTTGTGTCCCTGCCAAAATTTACGAAATCTGCATCCAGTATTACGTGATACCGAGGCTGAATAGACCGTTGACAATTTAGTGGCTATGCGATTCAGATCGCAGCCATTCGCCTCGGACTCGTGATCTAGTTTGGGTAAAATCGATATGCACTGTTGAAAATTGGTTACCACTGTGAGAAAACTTTACGTTAATTCACCGGTATTCTAACAGTCGCTTGGCTGTTACATCTGTCTAGATGACTATCTCAGCCAGCCGTTCAACCGATATGTGCATTAGATAGCAATGTGCACAAAAAGCCAGTTTCTGAGTCCTTGGTTTGAACGACGTTATTCCTCGGGAACTCAATCATTCTCGTTGAATCGCTGCCCACTTGGGCACAACTTTGCCGTCCTCAAAATTCACAAAGACCGAAACATGAAACGACCGACAACGGTCATGCGAGGGTGCAGAAATTTGTCAACCACATCGAAACTAATCACACATTTGTGAAACGCAAACGGAATTTCCGCAGACGTACGGATACTTCATCTGACGGACATTGGGCCAAATGTTGGAAACGTGGCTGAACAATTTGAAGGGAAAACAAACCATATGTGGTAAAATTCTGCACAATTTATGAATATTAGTGCTTGGAACACCAATTCAATAGCTAAAACCAGTAGGCGCAAGCTGTGTAACCATGGGGACACAAAAGCTAAACGTGGCAAGACAAGTTACAACTATCGTGAACCAATCTATTTGGCTCCGAAAAAGAGCAGCACAAATTAACCTAAAATTTCACCTATCATTTTGTCCTTTTTTTTTACCTGTTTTCTATTCGGTATGCCGTAAGTGTACAATATTTCAGGACGAGGGCACGACCAAGCCCAAGTTGCTGAGAGTGGTAGAATCTGAACACGGCAATTTCAACGGCCAAACACTGCTGTGTTGACCAATTGACCCCGGGAGTTTATGGGCTGAAATTGGGAGAATAACAGCTGAGACAGGATAAAATTAGCTTCCATTAGGCTGTCAGATATAAAAACTATATAATCATCACATTTGGTTTCATGTACCCTTATTATATGCAGTGTTCATCCCTATTCTATGGGTCCGATCAGGTAAGTATACTCGGTGAATTTGGAATGGATCAAATAATTCGGAGTGTCTAGAATCGTCTTTCTTTTACGGTCACGTATTTTCAGTTAGTTTAATTTGTGACAGTGCCAATAGAGTCATTAATTCAGTCACCTGTGCACTGTCCTCACATCCGGTCCGCTACATGCCACTCATACTGATTCATTGTTGGACTACCTGACTGTCACTCAGTTGACCTGTTCAAATTCTTCCGCATTCTAAGGCCATAACAGAGGAAGTCGGAATTGCCAGATGGGCGAAATTTTACTGTTTGTCTTATCCATGATGGCAACAAATTTTATACGCATACACGTACATGCATACATACACACGTACATACACGTATGCATATATGTATATTCGATGTAAAGTTTAGGTACGACCAGAGCCGAAGCAGAAGAGGAAAACAGTGCAGAAAACAGAAAGAGAAACGGAATTTTATTGCCCACGTGGGAGTTGTACTATACTGGTCCTCCACATCACCGACACCTCTTTTTTAAGGCTTCACAAGAGGAAGTCTATTCGAAGGTGAACTCTATATTTGCTTCATTCTTTGCAGTCAACTTTTTCCGACTTTTTCAGGTTTTTGAGCGGAAATCGTCTTGGAATTGTTATAGCAATGAGCTGTCGTTGCCTGCACACAGTGACAAGCAACAATACCTACTCGGAACTACGTATTATTTTGTTTTTGCCGTAATGCGGGACCAATAGATTGACCGAAAGTCGACGACTATGAAGAAATCTCAGTGACTTAGTCTATTTAATATGAGAAGCGACGTTTCCAAGGCTATGGTTATTACTAGTTTCCGAGTAGGAATAGCAAAGGCTTTCTGTGGCATAAAAAACAGGACAAAAGATGTCGTGTGCTATCCTCTAATATTTAATGGAATTTGGCATTGACAGCAGTGAGCTCTTAGCGCATACGTGTTTGCTATTATTGGCAATACTACTGTTTCAGCTGATAACATTGGTGTCACTTTTTCTATCGATATTACCGCTGCTACTATCACTGTTACCACTTCTACAGCTACTACTGCTATCACTTTTCTAATGGGTTTATCTTCTTTTTTTGACATAGCAACTGCCAATCGCGAAGTGCTTTTTTCACCCACTGATCTTTTTTTAACTTAGCCTAACAAGACCTCAACTTAGAGGGAAGTATATGTAACTCACAATTTTAAAAAAGTTAAATGTTGCTGCTTTATATGGTACAATTCAGAAGTCCTGATATGAAAACCGAATGAATGTGCATCAGGTGTGTGACGCCAGCGGTTTCAAGTTCGCAGATTGTTGACCGTTTGCTCTGTGAGTAACAGTTCACAGCCTATGTGGAGGCGAAACAATAAACCTGGCATAAATTCATGTGAAAACTCAACCAGTTATCTGAACGACATGTTAGGGTTTCGGCGGTGAAAATTTTGGGATCTGAAATGTGTGGTCACAGTTCACATCACCTAAATCAGTTTTCCTTGTAATTCACTTCGTGAGATAACCTGTGACCGAATTTCACAGCAATCAGCTATCGATTTCTACCGGTACTTGGTGGGATATGTCGTCATAAAATCTTCTTGAGACCCGAACAAGAGATAAGTCACCAAGCAGTCGACCGATGCCTAAAAGATCATGAAACTCCAATCCACGGACGATGGTAGAATCTGAATCCACTGCTGATGAAGTTCTCCCTGGCTTTAACACTTCATGAAACATGTTGCCAAATTAACAAATCAGTTGTTGAATGAGCGGTTTTTCGATCATTCAGTTAAATTGCAAGCAAAATGATGTAACCAAGGCGACAGTCCCTGTGAGTTAATGACCTGATTCGACAATCCAATCAGGAATAGCCTCATAAAACTTCGGCACCTGAATAGCTTCAATGACCTTTTAAAGTTCCAGTATTTGTGTCCCAGTAATTGATAGGCAGGAAAATTTCATTGTTTAGTTTAATGTCATCGACTGAATTGGTTAAGGAAAGCGCCATCAAATTATGGTTATTTAACGAACCAATTGCACACAAATTAGTTTAATGGAAAGTATTGACCTCAACCAATGGTCCCAGTACAATAAGTCTATTGGTTGGGAAACTTCAATCAATTAGGAATATATTCGGTGGGATCTGAACGAATCTCTTCCGATACCAACGGTAGTTTTGATTCCAAATCGCGCAAAAAGGGAATGAGCAGTCGCGAGCAAGGAAATCAATATGTTTACAAAAACCGTCGGAAGTCTCGGTTTCTCAACTTGTTCGTTTTTTTAGAAAGTAACCTATTAATCATCACATCACAATCGGAGCCTGCCCGGTAGTGTAATGGTTAAGGCGCTCGACTCGAAATCGTTCTTCCCGTGTTCGCGTCCCAGTTCGGGCGCGGTGGATATGCACTGATGATGATTCCTAACAGTGATAGAACAGCTGTACAGTGCATCCATCTTTTCTTAATGGTGAGTTGGGCGATGACATCACATGATGAATTATTCCACGGATGGAAATAATCCACTAATGTGGCCTTTTATTTTCTCAACCGTGTCAGTCTTCGAAGACTTGTCCCCGTCATTTGTTTCACTCTGTCTTGATTCAGATCACCCAGCTGAAAATATCCAGCAATCCGTTTGCCAAAGGTTTTCGCGACTGCGAGATCGGGTAAGTTCTTTTTATTGTGAATGATATGGGGTTCATAACACAGCGTTCTTCACAGATGTACTTCGCTGTGTTATTAACATTACGTCATTCAAAGTAGAAAACCAATATATTACGCATCGATTTTTCGATACACTTCTTATGTCCTTTGAGTAAGTTCGATTGCTTGTGCTTGTGTGTTTGCGAATGTGTGTGTGTGTGTGTGCGTGCGTGATTTTGTTCGAGTGGCTGATAGGATCTATCGCTTGTCTTCTCAAAATGTGTCCGGACCGATAGACAGAGCCATAAATCCATCGATTTTTTCGCCCTATTTTGTCTGGGCAGATGTGGTTATCGTCAAAGAAGTAAGCTCTGCTCGTCACTTGATAGTGGAAGATCAAGCATGTTGGGTCTTACAAAATCACGGCCAGTAAATGATATGTTCACACGGAGACGTGATTGGTTTTGACAGATCACTCCAAAAGATTTCCATTATTCTATTTTTTTCACACCTTTTTACACACCAAATTCGTAGCCAATCGGTGATCCCTCTTTTGTCCAGCTGTACATCGGAGAATTTAAAAACATGGGGTACATTACCTGTCGTAAATTTAGTCTCCCGATCAGGCAGTGTAGATCTTCAAAAGGCCTTACTGCCTTACATTTATATTCGCTGAGTCTACCAACAGTGGATGAAGCGGTGCACTTCTATTTTTCGGTTTAAACTTCCTTGTTCTGCGTTAACCATGGAGAAATAAGAGGGCATACAACGATGAGACACTAACATCGACTATATGCTCGTCACCGGTCTAAAAATAAAAAAACTGCGACAAATGAATATTCCATTATCGATCCACCCCACTGCTGTCTCAGTGTGGATGTATCCAACACCATTTTCAGTGCCTCGGGAACCAAGCAAACGGTAGTCTATTTGTACCGTAGGATCTTGGCACACATCGCAATAGCGTTGAAATGAAAATCCACAATAGGCATGCAATTAGACAGTAGAAGAAAAAAGTCCATTTTTTACCTTTGGGGGAAAATGTATTTATCTCTCTTACTGTTTTACTCAGTCAAACAGAATCCTGATATGCTGACAAAGAACGGAACAGTCCAGAACGGAAAAGTTGTTCCCACTTGTAGGGGAAGTTTCTCTGGGTAATTTCAGTGCCTGTCCAAAAGATGAAAGCTGGCGTTGTTGGTTAGCTAGGCAATATGTGACTAATGTTGTGCATCGGTATGCGTTTGTTTGTCTGTGTGTGTGTGTAGAATGTATATTTCTGTCCATCGGTCTCACCCTACCGGAAGTGTTTGTTGCATGCCTGCATGTGCTGTCGTTGTCAATGTTGTTTTTGTTGTTTTCGTGGCCGTCGCGATCAGAAGCGAGGCGAGGAAACTTCGCCAACTAAACAGTTTGTAGTGTGGTTGGTTGGTTGGTTGGTTGGTTGATTGGTTTGTTGATTAGTCTAATGTTTCTCAGGGCAACCGTATGTTCAGTGCTAACTGTAGCAGTACAATGCCCCGTAGTGAGTATTATGGCTAACCAAGTGTAAAGCAAATCTGTATGGTACATCTAAATTTTTTGCACTCCAACGACAGAAATATCGACCAACGGAAGTCAGAAACTTTCTGCGTCTGTCAGCTTCCCCGTATAGGGTAGACTTATCCATTAGAAAGTACGTCGGTAAACGACTTAGGGAATGCGTAACGTCTATGTAAGCTTCACCTGCAAGGGAAAGTCTCTAACCATTGGTCAGGTCAGAGATAGTTAATTGGAAGAGGACCATAAGGCACCTAAATGTGCCATGCCTTAGATACATTGATATGGACGGTTGCGCGAAGTTCAGCCGACTTTAACCGAGCTGGCCAGAGATAACTTATTCTGTGCAACAATTTTAACAGTTTGCTGTAGATAACTAAGATTCCGTTGTTCATGGAAAATTGTTTCAGACTGAACAATGAGCTGGATGTGATGTCCACTGGATAGGTCATAAGCAATACTTAAAGTTAAAAAAGAACAACGCTAACCAGATTCACGTGGTCGATTCTTCGCTTACCAGACAAGATTTCAATCCAGTGACCTTTAGCTATAGGTGCATCAAATGCCATTTCCTTTTATAAGTGTTTGAACGAGTCCAGACGTTCATTTTTGCAGCTCATGCTAGTCGTCGATCACGACAGACCAACTAGCTAGAGCTTGACTAGAACTGGGTTGGTGGGATGTGGTTGGTGCAGTTCCTGATACCGACGGTGGATCTTAGTCGTAAAAAATGTAATTCGGACATTTTTTACCACAAATTCCAGTAAGTTTTGAAAAGTTTGAAGTTTGTTTTGACATATTCACGTGTACCGGGACTCATTGTCAGGTGGAACCCGAGTCATACATAACAAAGAAATGAAGAACCCCGCGCTTTTTTGTTGAACCAAACGGATTTTGTATCTTTTACTTTCTGTTGACAAGTGTTGACTAGTTTGCAAGATGGGCCTACCATGTGGTTTGGCCGAGCCTCCAAACCAGAGGAAAGAGGCATAAGACTTTCCATGATTTTATAGTGCATTTGTCATTGGAACTGGGCTCGTTTTCCGGTTGCAGTCAATCGATAGCAAAAAATTTGGAAATTGTCACTTTTTGCCCCAGTAGGAAAAATCGATCCTCTGTGTAAAATGTCCAAAATTTATACTAGCCCAAATCATTTTGTTGAACTTGAGATCATGCCGACTTGGTCAGTGACACAGTGTCAAGACAAGAGCGAAAAGGTATTCGAAGAATTTGTATTGGTCTTTCGCACACGATGCACTCGGATTTTGCCTATTCCTCCAACCAGCAACATATGCGAATCCGTCAGAATGTCAAATTCTTCATATCTGCCCATTCTAGGTCAACGAAACCGAAGTGTGGTCTACCTGCACTGAATCATTTTAAGAAAATTCACACTTCGCAAATGAGGCATCACATGGTGACCAGTGGTAAGTCACCTCTTGAAAACGTTTAATTTTGTTAACACTGATGGATTAATGAAAACGGTATATTTCGGATGGGCAGCTGTTTGCAGACGTTTTCACCGTAACCAGAATGAAAATCGCACAAATAGGAATATGACATGTTTCATTTTCTTTTGTCTTTTCTCTTAAAGACGATGCAATCGGTACCTCGATTTGCAACAAAACACCGGTCTTTTCAGAAACCGTGGATCACCGAAACAAATGTCGTGTTTGCACCACGCAGTTTAGCTCACCTTACAAACGGATGCGGCTGATGGAACCTTTACCGTGTGTAGCTTCGTCCGTTACCATGGGAAACAGAAGTCATCTCAGTGTGCCTTTGTTCAGAGACTCGGAAAAACCGGAGATGTCAGCTGAGAATTCAGATTTCACTAGTTCCTTTCCTGGCTTGGACCGTGAACCTCATACGTACGGAGAAAACAGTAATTCGACGTTCGGTCCTTGTACGTGTGTACCGTCACCGGGTTGGGCGCGCATACATGAACCAAACTGGTCTTTAGGTGTTCAACCTGAAGGATCTGATACTGTCAACTATACGCGTCTTGTGAGTGGTTGGCCTGGACATGGATACGCGCCAGTCACGGGACAGCTTGAATTGCATTCTCATACAGATTCTTCAACCACTTTCAGTTTCTCCGGTTAACTGAACTCACCCTGACTTTTGTGCTGGTGTGAATCTTTCCACTTCAGTGGTCTATACGACAATCATGCCTATTTAATTTCTTTCCACTAAGAATAAGCAAAACTTCCGAAAAACAAGAGGAAACCTGCAGCAGTTCTGTTTTGAAATTGAGAAATTTCACGGCAAAGTGAAGTGTTGCGAATACACAAGTGGATGTATATGGGGCACTTGTTCAATTGGTAAAACCCGTGACTTCACCAAGGTTCGCATCTTCTTGCGTTATTAGCATTCAAACCATGGAAACACTCATTCTGCATCTTTTTTAGTCCAACTTGTTAAGAATCACGAGCAGTCGCTGTGTGTATTCGTGGAATCACAAAGAGGATTTCAGTTTTACTCAGGCTACTTTATAAACCCAGTAACTCTCGGAAACAAGGAGCAAAGGTTTCCACCGAAACGGAATAAAATGATGCAGGAAATGTAGGACATTTTTATGAATATCAAACTTCGAAATCGTGAAAAAGTAGAAATTTTGCACTTACTAAACCTTATTGTAGGAAAGCAAACAACAAATCCAATAAACTTTTTTAATAACTGGCAGCAATCAACTGGGTTAAGCGTCTGTCTCCGAGGAAGAGCAAAGGTTCTAATATCACTTCTACAGATCATTTTGATCGTAGACGGCAGCTTGCTGTCGCCCAGAGAGTTACAGCATCCGACCTGATGAGAATTTAAGTGAGTCTGTGTTGTTCCACGTCTCGAGGTCATGGTTGAGGAGTTCCTCTTCTACTCCGTTGGGTAAGCCAATGAGGCTCTAGGGCATGCTGTTTGCATTAAGTTCATGCATGAAGCGTGTCATAAAGCCCGCTCGTGACTTCACCTGAGTGATTCCAGCAACAGTCATCGTCTGCGATGGATCACTTTTTTGGTATGTGGTAAATTGTCAGTTTCAGTTGGTATTGCCTACGGTTAATCACTCATGATTACGTGGCGATTTCTTCCGGTCATTCCTCACTCCGTTTCATGCGTGGCTAGAAGTAGACATCACGCAAATACTCATCGATACCATTATATGAATGATGGAGACTGCTTGGTCACTAGCAAATTGAAATGATGCAGTGTTAGAAAGATTTACCAGAGTGTGCCAAGAAAATTCAAGGTTTCAAAACTGGTTTTAAAATCTTATCGACTAAAATTACCCTATCTGTCCGCTGGCATGGACTGCACGGTGCGCGTCAGGTTTACGGGTAAAAGATTCACAAAAAAGAGAATGACTTCAAATTTTGGTTCCCAAATCACTGCAATCAGAATTGGGCAACCTGATTCACTGCTTTCTTTCACTCCTTACCGTTTAAATTGATAGATTCTCGAAGGTATTGTTTGTTTAACATAGCTGCCCAAACCGGATGAACACAGATACCGACGGAATGGTACCCGGACTGAAAAGCTGCGCCCGGGTAGTGGTAAACAAATCTTCCGTAAAATAGCCCGAAATTCAAATTCTCCTATTGCTTGCTCTATTTAATCAAGGTGACTACAACTGTTCGAACAATAAATCAGTGAGAAAATTCAAGTTTCGCCCACATACAATGTCCGACCGGGTGTTTTGAATGCATACCACATGAGCGGAAAACGGGTTTGTCCTGCGCATGCGAAAACTGAACTCGGGCACTTCTTACGTGAATGAAAACACGAGGGCTGCTAGAGCAATTACCCCGGGATGAAGGTTAGAAATTTAGATGGAACCGGAGGTTTTTTAGCTTCTGTCATCATTCACTGACTTTGGTTGGTCTCTGTTCACATACTCATTCCGCCTATCCTAACCTGAACAAAAATTGACAAAGTTAGGAAACAAGAATTAAAGATTACTAGGTAATTTCGGTGGAAATAATACCCGGTTTATTACCCTAGGGCAGAATCGTAAGAAAACAGACAGTCTGGATTGTTAGTCAAGAAGAAACAAGGTGCTAACAAGAGATTTGATTTCAAGTCAAAATCTGATTATGCGAAATCAAAAAGGTTTAAAATAAAACTTGATCATGTGCCAAATGTTGTTCCTGTTTAAATGAAGAATGGACACGGTAATTTGTGAAATGATTTGGAAATCAGTACACGTCAAATGAAGTAGTAGACAGTTAGTTGATATGCATCCGTGTCTTTTGGATCTGAACTCGGTCCTTGGAAAGACTTGTAGTGGCCATGCGATCATTTACACAGCTAATTTGAGATAACTCATACGGTTAATTAGTGAAGCTTTTATGTGGGCGTGAGATAACGAACCAAGCGAATGGAAGAATCGAAATGGGGCAGATCAACATGTTTCTGCGTCAGTAGTAGTAATGGTAACAGCAGTAGCCATGTTATTGCCCACGGTACTACTACTACTACTACCACTACTAGTAGTAGTAGCAGTGACAGTAGTAATGGGATTCGTGGTAGTAATACCAGGGGTAATGGAGTTAGTCGCTATAGTGATTAGCGAGAACTGAGGTCAAAAGAAGCTTGCAGTGGGCGAAAACAAAACAAACGTGGTAGTTTAAAGCGACAAATTATTTAAAGACCTTTGATCAAATAAAACAAAATATAATAGGACACAAGTCAATATGTATTGGGTAACACTAGTGTAACCACTATTGCTTTTGATGTGTCCGTTGTTTGAATGAAGCACGAGGGCTGGATGGAACAAACGGTGTGCCTCTTCGATGGTATCACCACAGTTTATTCCGTTCATTTGAACAAACTCTTTTTATGTGTAATCGGATTGCACAACGAAAAACGATATGCATCGAGTCAATTTTTCTCTCGGTGGAGAATAACGAACATCAAACGACGATGCTGGCACCTCATATTATGTTCCGCCGCTTTATGACATCCGCTTGGGATTGGCTTTTGTGGCCGTTTCACAGCAACCAGTTTGAGGGTTCTGCTTTTAAATCATAAAGTACGAGAGAAACTATCAAAATCCAACCGTTTTTGGATTGAACGATTAGAGTACATTCAAAAACAGTCTCAGAAAGCAGAAAAAGGGCAAACCAGGGATCTTTGTGTAGTGCCTTTCCACTTGCAAACGATTCATCATGCGGTAGGGTTTCATGGATTAGTGCACGAAGTCAAAAGAAGAAATGGGTTTAAGGTGTCCATTTTCAAAAGCAATAGTATAAGCTTTTTTAATGAGATAAAAAAGCGGTTTTGGATGCATAATTTAACTTATTTGTTTCACAGCTGGAATAAACGGTACAGAATGAACGCAGAGAACGGATGTCTAGCTAAGGCATGGGGGCATTAGTGTGGTACTTGTAGCAACGTAATTTTTAAGTGGAACTATTCGAATTTCGTGTTGGCGAGTAACATTAGTTTAGTCCTAAATGATGACTTAGGAAGGGCGAGAATTCTAGCAAATCATCCCCAATATCATTCAGAATTAGTCACAAGCAAAAAATACCATAAAATGTTTTGGTCTTATCACATTTTTTCGCGGACTTACTCCCCCGTAATTGCATTAGCACTCCGGTAATTTGGACTATGAAGATACAGGAAGAAGGATACCGAGACCAGAAGACTGCAGTGCAATTATGGCTGAATCGCACGATGAAATTCCGGCAGAACATGTGCTGAGTTGAATGAAACAACAGAATTCTACTGGAAATTTCCACCATTCCCGAACGATGATGTTGATGTTGATAGTTGGAATTAGGTACATAGAGTTAGTCACTGCCTCGTTTTGGAAAAAGCATTCGAATCCATTGAGTGAACCTAAATTTAGTGATGCTTAAATCAAGAAGGAAAAATATGCAGGCATAAAACTTGCGTAGTTCGCATAGTACTGGACTTCAAAACAGAACTGATAGAGAAAAGCCACGATTAGGATCGATATTGGTATCAATTACGCTTTCTGTGGCCAATGCATTTCTGGCTAACCGCGTGACACAAGACATACTTTTCATCTGTTTCTGTGCATTCGAAATATCATCGAGTGCGATCTGATGTCAAAACTGACAGATACATCGTTGTCGAAGACAACCTCGTTGAATTTCATAACATAAAACATTTTGTTTTCGGCGTTGCAACAGTGAGCATACATTAATTTTAGGGACAGAGAAGCAGCCGACAGAGATGTTGAATGCAAACGTTGATCGGCGGTTGGTAGATTCGAACACCAGACATTCAGGTAAAGCCGACAAGATGTTGACCGCCTGACAACCGCCGGTCTACATTAAATACGTATAACAAACAAATATTTAATCGACAATCAAAAACACTGAAAACCTCAATGTATAACTAGTTCATCCTCGTTGGAAATTGTCATCGGTGCGTATCCACTACACGAAACTGTGGTGTTCAACTGAGCATTGGATAAATATTACACGGTTTGATCTCCAGTGATGAGGGATGCATTGTACGACGGCTGCTTCACAAATCACATTTGACTCGTCATGGCTGAGACAAACGGCAACACGATGACCCAACTATTTTCGATTTCACCGTAGCAGCCGATGACATTGATTTTATAATTGGTCATTTTGCACAGAACAGAAAAGATTGCATTTTCACACCGAATTCAATTTGTAGAACAAAATCTAATTTTGTAAAGCTCATCAAGCACGAATGAGTCAGTTTTATTTGTGAATAAACTTTTAAATACGTGCTGTCTGGTACAGAGTCCAATGCTTCCATCGATTCATGAATTGTAAAATGAAACTTGCGTGATTATGGAGATTACGTCGACAAAATCTCGTGTTCCGGTAAATTAAAAAAACTATCCGCAACCGGGGGCACTCATTTCCCGTTTCTAAGAGCAAAGCACAGTTCAGTGCTTTCATGTTTTTGGAAGTGAAGTACCCTAAATTTATTGGTCCTAGTTGCAACTTGTTTCGAACGTCACTGTTACCTGGGCGTGAATATATGCCTTGCAAGTCCTAAGTGCTTTACAACCACTGCTCATTATGACTGGTTTTTAAATAATGCAGCTGAACCCACTTAAACTGTTTTGAAAGTACTTCAACCTGTATTGATCTGACTGAAAAAACAAAACTAACTCGCCAAAATCACTTCGCTTTTTCTCCTCAATTCATCCTGGCTTCTTCGGCCCGGTCAACATTGGTGGATTTCAGTAGTTTTTGGATTTTGGTTTTTATTCTTATTTTCACATTACGTTTAGTTTTTGCCATTTGTCGTTGTCTGTGTTTTGAAGAACTGGCCGAAATGGAGTTACCGAGCCACAAGTTTACTTCGTTACCATCGGGTGCTTTGGAAACGGCGCACATTAGTGTTGAGACACACTTGTGTTTCCGTGCAAAGTCGATGAAATTGTAAGCGTAAGAATAAGGGGGAGCAAACTAAGGTTGTAAACGAGCGATCACGTTTGTTCATTAGAGCAGTTGCTCGGACAGTACAATCTCGACGTCCTACCAGTTTGGTGCAATCACATCAATTCATCTCTCGCTTGTTATAGTCAAGCAAAATTTGATCATCTTAAATTTAAATTTGATTACTTGAATAGTTAAATTCTACCCAGTGCTGGCATATCGGATGAGGTGTACTCATGTACACGGAAGGCTTGACTGGCAGTCACTAACTCGAGGCATTCGCGACGAATGCATGGCCAAATGCCAATTTTACAGGGCAGCAGTAGGGTCGATCCTACTATACGGCTCAGATAATTTGCTGTGATGTGCAAGCTTTTGATAGTTGAGAACCGTTTTCTTCGTAGTAGTGGTAGAGTATGGTGGGAAGGTGTCCGTAACTACGACGTCAGACAGAGCACTGGATCCCAGAGTTCAGTCATAATTAGAGGCAGCGGATGCAAGTAGATTTACGTGGTTACACGTGGTTTTGCACTGGCCCAAAGGAAGCTGTTTAAAGAAATGATTAGTTTTTAGAGGGTCGCTGACATGATAAAAGGTACGAATGTCTTAACCAGTAGACTGTCATTTGTAGGTGAAGTTAAACTCCCGGGTTTGAATCGATGATATCCCTCAAAAAGGTGGTTGGAGAAGTTAAGTGATATGGCTTGGTGCAGCAGTCAGTGCCATTATCCTAATGTATTTACTCTTCGGCGTAATTTCTTAACTGATCACCTTGCAATTCATCTTCTACTATTGTTCATTCCTTTCTTTTCTTCTGATTGGGTACTGTTCTGCGGTACCAATCAAAGCCAGAACCTGTTGGTGCCAGGCCAGTGGCTGTAAAATGTAAGGTGAGCAAAATTACCTTGACGGACTTTTAAAATCCTTTGTTATACCATTGTGTGTGGCCAGCACTGGGAGTTATCGATGGATCTAAAGTAGTCAGTCACACCATACTCGAGATCTTTCCAACCACGGTTGACGTCGTGTGATTCGCGAAACCAACTCCACACTGACGTGTGAAGGTCAATAGACCAGGGTACACGTTGTTCGTTGATTCGATTAACGAGGATGCCGGTACTTTGTACGTTAAGCAAATGCTGCATCTTATTGACACGTTCATGGCGTCGGCATTGAGGAGTCGAACTGGATCCATTCTGGCGAATGTATTTTCTGCCGAACTCAAACAAAAGAGGGTCACCGATACCAAAAATAGATTGCACTTTTCTGTTGCCAAGTCGATGGCATATTCGTGATCAGTAATACGTTAAACGATGGGCAAAATCTACTTGACAAACTGGATCGAGTTTATCCCAGTATCACTTTACCATGCCACGAAAAAGAAGAAACAGTCAAATTGTTAGTCGAATTCATGGGACATTTATGAGATCTGGCTTCCGAAAACGCACGAATTTGCTCAGTTTCGATCAGATGAAATACGAGCTTGGTCTTACCCGGACGCCAACCAAATTTGTGCCGATGATTTATCGAGATAGGACGAAACAATTTCGAAAGAAGCTTTACAAGTAGGTGGTTATTTACTACAATTACCTGGGAGCATTCTAACTCGGCATCAAGCGAACAAATGTAATCATGGTACCCAAAATTTTCGTTGATATACAATTGCTCTACAAAGCTGGTGACATCAATGGGATGGCCAGCAAACGCTTGATCTATGTCATAAAACGGGCCTGCAATCGGCTGAGCCGATAAACATATCCAAAACGACACGTATACCTACGCCACCGGTTAATGAGTTTCTGCCGTGTTGCGTGATATCCATTTGAATCAACGGTTTTGGGTTTGCATGCTTGGTCGTCTAGTTAGACAGAACTGACAGGCCGTTATGCCACTGAATAAGTGGACATATTCCAACCCAAGTACAAAAGGCAATAAAAACGGGTTTTATATCAATGCCATCACGAAAAGGCAAACACACGTAAGGTCGTCGATAGTACAGCACCCCGGGAAAACAAACATTGCGAAAGTCGGCACACAGCACTGACGGTCATGTGTTAGACAAATAACAGATGGTTAGTCCACGGCGAAGACGCTCGTGATGTTCACGATCTAAATCCTGACCATTGTAAGTAGTGTGAACGCTTTTTTTCTCCATCTATCCCTGGGTGGCAAGCACTCCAGTCAAACTCTTATGATCTATCGTTGGCGTTGCCCGTGTTTTTTCTCCTTGATTTCGTCTTTTCTAACTACGGAAGCAATTTCCGTGACTATAGCAATAACTGTGTGAGGATGCAACGAAACGATCCTAAGTGCACTACGCAAAGCAACGTTTCTGGTTTCTCTACATGAACACTCCAAGCTTTTGAACAATAGCGAATGCCTAAAACGCTTTTGATTGAAATGTAAGCTGATGCCTTTTCACTTGGGGAGTGAAGGTTCACTTCCATACTAAAACTATACGCTAAGTAGGTCACATTCAAAAATTTTCTCACACATGCATTAGTATAATCACCTTAGTGGTATACATTTGTTAAGGAGAGTTGATGTTTCATTAATAACCAACAAGCCTGGAAGCAGACACAAGAATAACCTATAAAACTGCTAGGATTTTTATTCCCGTGGAATGCAGCGGTAGGGCAGAGGATTCATGTCCCAGATTGATGGAGCTGTTTTAATGGATTACGACGTTGTTCACTAACAACATCTGTTTACGATCTGACCCTCGCACTTCAATCACCGATCCATGTTCACACGTGTACCATCTGCATACAAAAACCGCGGCTAAACCCGGATATCGCTGATTCACTCGTTTCCATGGACAGCTTCAGACTCCATCGGTAGGACAGAGTTTCGGACAAGAAGAAGACTGGAGGCGGTGCGGCAATATGCATAAACTCCTTCTGGTCCGGCAGGTCCGAGGTTATTTATACGTACTCGTAACACAGTGTCATCCAAGGTTTTCTCGCCATACCAGTACAATCATAACGGACATTTGTATTGCCCCTTTTAGCTCGCAATACAACATCACAACTCTCTTGATTCTTTTCTAATATTTATTGTTCCTCTTCATGAGGATAGCCTGTATATTATTTCATGCACAAACCCTACCACTGAATGTGGTTCATTTGACTGACCTTTGCACTTCTCCCACTAGGGACGACTCCAGTTTAGATAGAGTTATTACCAACCACTCTGATTTATTTTTCCTAAAATTTCATGCTCAAATTTCAAGTAGTGATCATTGTCTGTTTCCGTTAAGGCACAAAACATACTCTAGGTCAGCCTTCCATTCCTTCAAGCAAACAAATCAAATCCAAATTCGCCTTCGTAGTTTTTCACACAACAGTCTTACTCTTCTTCAGATATCTATCTCACTCGCATCTTCTTGTTTCTCTTTGAATCCCTGCTCAACGACAATGTTAGACTTTCAACAGAGATGGCCAACGCGACCCTTGATATCTGCTATCCAATGGAAAAGCTATTCGTCTTAAATGACCACATCACTACCCAGAAACTGAAATCTCTAAGAAAACACAAGGATCACTTCTACAAATCCCGTAATAACTCAAGTATCCGGTATATTTCCAACCTAATAAAGGCTGAAATCAAACGCATCGACACTACATTTGCCAGTCAACTACTGAGTGATGACAACAATCGAATCCTATGGCGAGTCATCCAACTGTTGTGTGGCAAGTAAAAGAGACGTGAAAATTTCTGCGATTGTCAACAGCATAAATCACGCTCCCATTCATACTTGCGTTGATACTCCAGTCATATTTGGACAGGAGGATGATATGGCAGTTACGGGTTGTTCCAGGGAAGAGGTGTTCGACCTTCTCCATACCATTGAAATTACCGCAGGAGTTGGTCCTGACAGTTTGCCCTCAGCTCCTTTAAGGTATCGTCCTATGGCCCTGTCGGATGAATTCAATTCTAACTAGCCATTAACTAACCATTAAGCTCGTCTTCTATCTCTGACTTCTGGATACCTGTCACTGTTATTGCTATCCCAGAATCTGGCAGTTCTACTGCTTTGACAAAACACTTTTGCTCCCTCTCCTAAACATCGCTTGGTCTTAAACTGACGGAGCGTGCTATGCTCAGCTTAAGCACCTGTGTTCTTCTATGCTTCTTCCTGACGACCCCTTTCAATTTGCCTGTAAATTTAACGGGTCCGCTTTGGAAGCTGTCGCCTCCCTCATTCACCACATTTGTAAGTCCTTAAAAGCATCAATGAAATCTGTGCGTTGCGCCTTTCTAGACTATTTGTTGGCATTTGATTCCCTTCCACGGTCTCTTCTACTTCACAAACTGCTAACATTTAGTTGTCCTAGGCCTTTATTAGCATGACTGTCTGATTAATTTACTAACCAAATCCAGTGCACACGAATGGATGGCATAACTTCAACACCTTTGAATAACAACTCAGGCGTGTTTCAAGTTGCTGTTCTTTCACCGTCTCTTTTCTCTGCTTACATCAGCAACTTATCAACTAACACACCCGGTCATCTGTTTAAGTATGATGCTGATGTTACCCTCTCCCAAGCCATTTCGGGCAACGATGATTTTCGAAGTTTTTCAGGAATCTATCTTCTGTTTATGATTCCTCTGCACGAGCTGCTTTAAATCTCAACACATCTAAATGTCTCGAATGTCTGTTCTCTCTCTCGCTCTCTCTCTCGGTCAGTCTGACCTTCTGAAACGTCTCCCATTAACTCAAAAACAATTACCAGGGTTGATTCTGCGAAACATCTAGGAGTTACTATTGATGAAAATCTGAAGTGGACTTCTCACATTTCCACCTACCTGTGTAAATAATCTCCGACGATTGTCATTTCAAATCAGGAAGCTTCGGCACTACCAAGTGGAACAAAGCATCATCTCCCGATTTGTACACCAATGTGTTCTTCCAATCTTTCTTTATTCTTCTCCCATTATTTTTCCAGGTTTACTTAAAATAGGCTTTTAAATTCTTCGCCGGGGACTATCAATTATTAGCCACGTGTTCCATACCACTAAATCAGTTGTCCTTCAACCTATTTGATTTACACTTATCAGCGCGTGAGAAATTTGCTCACAAAATTCTTTCTAATACCACGCATCCTCTAAGTAACGATCTTTCAAAGTGCCACTCTCATATTTCTACACGATCCACTTTTCATTCCATGCCTTCTAGAATCAATATCTAAGGGAATTTCGCTGTTCCAGATTTAGCACACATTCTGACAAACCGTGATCACGTTTCAGTCGACTTCCTGAGCAATCTGTCATATCGTGCTTGATGGGTTTTCATTTCATTTTACAAGGTGGTGAGTGTGACGTTTTCCTTATTTTTCCCCATGTTCTTGCCGAGATGTGACAACGGCTGTAAGCAAAAGTCTACACAATACAATACAGTTCAATGCAATGCAGTACAATACAGTGCAATTTATTCATTTGTTTTCTCTTTAAAATTCGACTTATTATTTATGGTCAGTGACGCAAGTATGCACGTGGCAAAGGATACTGCGACACTTTGTGTATTGCTAGTATCGTGGAAAAATCCAAAGCCTACAATTAATGCAATCCATTTTTCCTTGCATTGGGATTACTGAACTTGGGACTTATATTCGAATCGATTCATCTACAGCCGAACTGATATCATCACCGAGCAGCCGAGAGACCTGTAATCTTTCTATGGACAAACATTTTCTGTGATCTGACCGCCAAGCGCAATAGACACAGGCCTCGGGCAACCGTCTAAGTTATAAAAACATCACACATTTGAAATGACCGAGAAAGATGGATCTGCAATGTAATCGAATCGGGTATCGTTCGCCTAACGGTCAGATGCTATGCCATACAAACTTATTACATAGCAAAAGCTGGATTGGATGCCATGTGGACAACAGTGTGGAACACTCGACATTCTATCGCCACACACCAGTTGACCCGGTTTTAACCGTTCGACTGATCTTGTTGGTCGCTTGTACCAAATATGACATCCGACCGGAGTCAACCACCTGCCAGAAAATTCTGCAACATACTTTCGGACTAGAACCGGTATTTGAAATCGTTCACTTATTGTGTGAATGCAGGTTGACCGCTTGCACAGTGTTTGTATCCCGACCGTTCTTCGTCATTTACCAAAATCATTTTTAGTTGAACGGCGATTCTTATGATGAAAAGAGTCTTTTGTGAAAGGATTACATTCACCGGACGAAGGCACGTGATTCAAGCGACAAAATGTAGAAACAATACCCCAATCCGGTGAAATGTGTTGCGTGATCACGGACCACTTCAGTAGATTCACTGGCAGAGATAACCAATTATTTTTTTCATCATGTGATGAAAAATAATGCCGCCATCTCACCGTATCCGTGCTTTAGACTGACCTTCTAATTTAGCCTCCTTCTGTATTATCCATAATCAGCTGTTAGAGCGATGACAATTACCTTTTTCGAGAGCTTAGGCAATCGATTCTCAGTCAGCCATACCGAATAATTTTCTCACAGACAGTTAAAAACTAACAGTCCGAAGGTACGAATTTTACTGGCCATGTTTTATTTAAGCATATTTGACGCGACGAATTGCACTATGGCAAAATACATCTGCCTCTAGTGGTATCCTTGACTTAAGCAACCCGTGGACCTGCAGCCAACTTGATTCCCATACGCTCTTGCAACACGAGAGATTTCGGTAACATCTTCAGATTCGCATAAGTTCATTAGCTTAGTTGACATTTAATATTCTTTACTTGTCTGTTACGGAACTGTCACCTCTCGAGTGGATCGATGATGGCAGCCCGATAGTCTAACACGAATTGCCTGTTTCTGGCTCTTTCGCTTAGCATTGCTGACATTCTTCTCGCGTCTATATTTGTTCAAGTTAATCAAGGCTACAAACTCCGTACAACGGGGACTAGGAGATAGGCTTTAAAAATAACTATATATATATATAGGCATATATTTAAAGGTATGTGGCCTAATATATTTGAGGCATGTCCTCTTCTTTAAATTGAATGACTTGGTCAAACATAAGCCCATACTGAGAACATTAGAAAAAAACTTGAGAAATAAAATTTCCACTAGTTGAATATCGGACTTGTCAAAGGGTTGCTTTTAAATGCCTTTCACGTAAATTTTCTTTGGAAAAGAAGTACGGAAGAAGAAATTTACGCGGCGACCGAGCCAGGCAAATGACATTGGTTATTTTTTGAGAATGTCGCTTTTTAGACAAAGCTCCCAGTGCTAAGAACTCTCGGACTGTGAAAATGAGGGGAATGTTGACAGCTCTGTAATAAGCCAAATGGATGAAATCAGTAGCGTTTTCTCCTCGGTAAGGCAAAATTTTTCGACGTACTTTCTACTATCAACCATGATTATCCTAAAGGGTTTATAATAAATAATGCAAAACGGACCAGTTTTGTGGACAACTCTAGGGACCATATGTTCCACTGTTTCGGGTCCATACTCAACAAGTGTCAACCGCCATAAGACTGTTAGCAATGCCAATTGATGCGACGATATGAGTGTACTTTTGTGCCCTGTGTGAATGTCGGGATTCAGCAGAAAATAACAAATGTGAAAGCAGAATGGCGTACGCAAACGACCGGTGGCCTCGTTCATAATTGTGCGTTTTACTTCTCAGCACAAATACACAAACTTGCAGTGAGTAACAGAAATAATATCACCGAATCGGTCTTCCAAGTGTTATTCGGAATCATGACGGGCGGATTACTCGAGAGGAAATCCAAATGTGTGTATATTATATTCTTCCGGAAGCATTATCACAACTTATCTTACCCAAATGACTGTTCCTCTAATTGGCCATGATGGGCAAACCATAAAAGAATTGATGTTCCTTGACCAAAGTGTTTTTTCCATTGGTTTAGCAATAAGTTGGTTTTAATTGTTGCAAATTACGAGTTATTTCAGGTAATTTTTTTGACTAAAGATCGAAAGGAACTGGTACAGCGGATAACTGATGGACAGCTTCAGTGTTCCGATTTGCCGCGTTACGCTCCACAAGGGTTCAAATCAGTTAGCTCAAGGATCAGTAATTCTAGTGATTATGTCTTCGTCTGCCTCACAATTATATGTGGATATCCGTTAATTTTATCCACCCGCGAGTGCACTTTCAGTTTGTTAAAAGTTGGCCTTTGGAAGAAAAATAATCCATTTATTTAAAACTGACTAAATCTGCTACAAAAATGGCTGGATAGATGCATCAAAACTATTCGCGGTTGCCTGCACCTCTTTAACATACATTTTTTGAAGTTAGCTTTGACATTATTCTTCACATACGAGTAAATAAATAATACCAAAGGAGCCAAAATTAAAAGCAACAACTAAGCTGTCCCTCTTGGACACTTGTAATTTAATTCTGACATTCCGGACCAGTTCAATTGATGAGGCTTTGCAAATAATATCATGTTATTCCATCCTCAGAGAAATTGGGTTAAATCGTAGCGAATTTGATAGACTGGTACGGAGTATCTAACTACTGTTCTGGTGGATGAGAATGACTTACAAAGTAAATAGATAACATGATGTGTAATTTCTCCCTTATAGGGGAGCATTTAGTCACCAAAAATTGCCGATCCGTCGATCAGTAAATTAATTCACCACGCAGAATCGAGGCCGGAATCGCCAAATGTGAGTCGTGGAATCACTAGCAGTGTACAGCCATCGTCCTCCAATGGAACGTGAGCCCAGGGGGCGGTTGTAAGTCGGATACCTTAACTACTAACTTTCATTACAAGAGTCTTTACTTTGGGAAAAGTAACCTGGATTCACTGAAATTTGGAATGGTTACCTCAAAAGGTGACAATGGTCTAAGATGAATAGGAATTCTTGCACAAGAAATTGTGTCCTAGCGACTGGAATTCTTCTGGTTACGTATTTCTACTGTCGACAAGCAGTGTTTATTGAGCCCTAGGGGGACATGGAAGTGGGTAAAATTGATCAAACAAATTTATGTGAGGTTCTATGCATGCATTAATCTGATCCGAAATTCAGTAACCCTATCAGACGCCATCTGCCCTGAAAGCTCAGGTCACTAATGACTGCACCTAACCTGTCAGTTTCTTGGGAAAATTTCGTCCATTAACTTGCACCGAGCCATTCGAACAACTTACCAAAAACCAGTCTTTGATAGGTCTTAACGTAGCCTACGTGAATAAAGTGGACGATGAAACGGAAAAATTATTGTAAGGAAATATGTAATCGTCAAATGCAGAATTGACGGCAGCAATGATAAAATGAGCCCACATCTCGGTTAGCAAAACCAGTCACTTTCAAAACTGTCTTCAGTCAGGTAGTGAAGGAAGAACATGAACCCATCAGACCGTCAATATCTCATTCGTCCCATTCGTACTGGTGTATTCTTATGTGCATGTGTCCCTCCATGTGTTTACCTTAGGACGGCAATTAATTCAGCAAGATGTGCAAGCGTGGTGCAAACCGAGGTGAACGATACCCGGTCGCGATCCTAACGTCAGCACAAACACATGCACATTCAGAGGCCAACAATTAGACACGGATAATGGGACAATAAAAATCTAGTTGGCCGTATGGGTCATCGGATTTAAAACTCGCCTTTTGGAAGAATTTGGTTTTGGTGACCGTAGCGTCGAGTCGTTGTCGCATACACTGGAAAAGTTGTTTTTCTACAAATGTATATTACATTTTGTGGTAGCGCGAGGTGCAGAAGTTAATTAGAATGGGGAATCCACTAATGCGTAAGTAGACTGTCTATTCTAAATACACAGTTATCTTAAATTTTATCTTCTATTAATTTTGAAATAATATCATAATTTTTAGGAAGGGGGCCGCGACCAACAGAGCGGCTGCCACGTGGAGAAGTCAGCCTGTGGTGTGGGGATTCGAACCCGCGACTTTCACATCCAAACGTCACGATTTAATTCGCTTGGCCACCACCGGCCAAGGTTTTGTCCGAAATTAATTACTGAAAACGGCTTTACTAATTTCTTCCTAAATATCGCTATAACTGGTATTATGAATAACATTGTCCACAGGTTCTTCAGTACCTAGCAACTTTATCTACCACCGAACACTCATTCTAGACCCGACAGTTTTCCAAACATATTCAGAGATACGAAAATCGGTAGCAGGTAACGTGCTAAATTCAGTTTATCCGAGAGTAGTGTTATTTGGTCTCTACTTTGTTCCATTTTCTTCGTTCTCATACACACAAACAGAGAGTTGATATCCGCTGTACAATTGGAATGATACTACCAGATAAACTGAACTGCTCCGGGTACGTATAAGAAGATTACTCGTTCCGTTCATATGTGCCAGGTTACTGTTTTTTTCTTTGTTTTTTTCATTTCTGAAGAATGTGATTTCCGTTAAAAGCGAACTTTTTACCCGGGTACAAAATGGACAGTGGTATCATCAAAATAACAACTTTCTAGCTGGCTACAATTCAACTCTCAAGACAATCGAGGCTAGTCAAAATCAGATCGAAGGTTGATGAGGCTGAACTGTCTTACATATTCCTCTCACTCGGTTCACGTTGACCAGCTGAAGAAAAGGCTGAAACCAAAACATTTTTTTCGCGGTGACACATTATGCTTTCCAACTTCCTAGGATAGAAAGAAAGAGAAAAAATTTTTACCTAAAAGAAAAGAAGCAGTGCGTGAAGGAGTAAGATTTAGCTGGTTTTTCTGAGACTCGATCTACTGACAATAAGTGGAAAATATTCAATTTCATTTTACGGAATTTGGTTTGGCCAATGTACCAAACGTAGAAGTGATCCGAAACTGAACGTCGTTTACCTCGGTGAGAATCGAATTCATGCGGGGAAATAATCTACACATTTTCCCCTTCGCACGCTCTGCCAACTAAGCTACGAAACCATGCCGAAGAGTATGTGTACATTTCACCTAGGGATCACTGATTTCAGGCCCAAATTGCATACACATGTGGCGTCTTCGTAAGACTGACGAGGCAATCATCACTCACTAGTTCGAGTTCCCATTTTACTGAATAAAATGCACTCCGACCTCTTGACTAGGGAACAAGCGACTTCCATCAAATGGTTTCATATGTATTGTGATATCTAGTCGAGTCTTGGATGAAGTTGGCTGTGAACGTCACCCCATGAATCCGGGCTCAGCCTCGGTTATCTTCATCTCGGTCGAGAGAGTGCGTTGGCTCTGATCTGCCAAATGGAGTTCACTATCCCTTCGGTCATAGTTTGTTTGTTTTATATGGAATTACAAACGTTATTCT
Source organism: Fasciolopsis buskii (assembly GCA_008360955.1). Classification (NCBI taxonomy): domain Eukaryota; kingdom Metazoa; phylum Platyhelminthes; class Trematoda; order Plagiorchiida; family Fasciolidae; genus Fasciolopsis; species Fasciolopsis buskii. The sequence continues at coordinate 101,836 of LUCM01006292.1, forward strand.
GACTGAGGAAAGGGGATCTATGCAAGTGATTATGTCTATATAGTTCCCTCGGGAATCCACGGATAACCTCTGAGAGAAAAGCAATATTTTTCTTTTATTAGCTTTTGTTTGCGTCATTTTGATAAGTTAACCACTCTGACAAATCCGTGTGATGTATGAGTGCTCATGAACATTGATAAGAATGTTTTGAGGACGAAAATGAGATGATTCGTCATTTTGGAAAGCAGACAGTCAATGGCATGAAATTGCAATGTAAATTTATTTTGGCCTAGTGACAGACTAGTACGTATGATTATCAAAATCAGAGGAACTTAATTACTGTTGACACATCCAAGCCCACCCGATTTCAGTCATTGTCCCGAATAATATGTTTCATCGGGAGACAGGAATTGAATTTTGCCAAGAATAATGTAGTAAAATTGATGTAGTTAGTATTTTGAAGTTTGGTTATCAAGTAGCTAATTCTAGCGGCTTCAGTTGGCCAACTCCATCCTCGTTCATTCCCGTCCTGTTTAAGCAAGGGGAAACGACCAGACAGTCTCGGACCGGTCAGAACAACGGCGCCACATTTGCCTTAATCACACGATTCATTTCTTTTCAGGTTTTAGTTTATTGTCCCACTTCTCACCCCGAGACTCTAGGGCCCATTTCCTCTTCTTTAGCTATAATTTCAAGCGATATTTCTCTTTCTCTAAATGTCGCGAAAATCAAACCATCTTAAGTTTTTCTCGAAACTGGGCGAATGGTTGATTTTCTACCCTTCATCTCCACAAACCAGTCGATCTAACCCCTTGATCCGTGCTCACTCAGCCAATCCCAAACGGGCTTGACATCGAATCCAGCGTCACTGTTGCATGACTCATCACGCCGAAACAAACGGGCCTTGCATTTCTTGCTCGTAGCCTCATCCTACAATGCTGCTTTCCAAATAGCAGTAAATTCGCATGTTTTACCAGCTAATTTTTTGAAGCTGTATGACTTGATTAATGTACTATAAAAAGAAGGACTAAGTCCCGCTCACCTGAGATAGGACGTGAGGAACGGCAAATAGCCCTTCGGACCATTGGCCCGGTTTCTCTCTCCATTCGTTTTTGCCATTTCACTTAAAATGCCCCTCACTTTCCGATCGTCCAGTCTACTAATCCTGAGGTTGTTCTAATCGATTCGACAAGACCAAATAGTATGGGACATATATGAGTTTACCGCAGTGGAGAAAAACCTAAAGGATTTTGTGTACCAGAAACAAAAGTGGAAATCATCTTAGATTGGTCTGATTGAATTCGGGTGAGGCAGTTGGCGCGGATCAGTTCGCTCAATTCTATTGGATGAATGAACAGCACCAACAAACACTAAGTCTTTTTTTGATCTGTCGCATTTTCGAACGTGTTTCACGGTCAAAGATATTAGCATCGCCATTATTTTCACCACCATTATTATTATTATTATTTCTGTCGCCTTCCAAAATTTCTGGTTGGATGGTAATGCCCTGGAAGAGAAAGAACACTGTCAAGATGAAATATTACCATTCTCTCTTGGGTGTTCCTAGTCAGTTTTAGAGTCGATCCTCTCCAGATCCGATCGTGCATCTGTCTGGACGTACCGCATTATATCTCAGCAACTGATTTATCGTGCAAATAAAGTCGCATGAACGATTCGAATGAAATCTATTTCATCATTCCTGCGGTGGTCAAACGGATAGGGTTGTGGTGTTTGGAAGTAAACGCCGCGGGTTCGAATCCTCCCACCGTCGGTCATCTTCCCCACCTGGGAGCCCTCTGAAGCCCGCGGCCCTCTTCCTGATAACGGTGTAAAGTGGTATTTGAATAATAAAGTAAATAAAAGATCGAAGATAGAATGGATGTGCTGCAGGATTTCGGTGCTACATATATCGGTTCTTATAGTAAATAAATATCCAGAAGTAGGTACGACATTTCCCTTCTGATTAGTCACAAGAAACGCTGGAAGACAGGTATTTCTAAGTACTGCACAGCAACTACTGCACGTAACCTAAGTGAAAAATCGATCAAGTTGGCATTTAGGCTGTCAAAACAGTATTAGGAAAGTGAAATATCCTCCAGTCCTAATGCTACAATAGGCTGGTGGTCGAAAATGTTTTTTTCTGGAATGAATCTGAAAGCAAAAGTTAAAGCCACACAATACCGGACACATTCTAGATCATTTCTCTATATCTTTTTACGGCACTCGCTAAATTCAAAGTGATTGTTCTAAACAAACATCAATGAAGTGTTTGTTAAGACCGAATTGCAAACTTGGAGTTACCACAAGCAGATGTATATAGGCGAACGTCCAGCTACCACAAATGCTACTACTATCACTACTACTACTACTGCTACTACTGCTACTACTATTACTACTACTACTACATAAAACAATAACAACAATAAGAGTAAGAAGAAGACGAATGTTGACAATACTATTACTGTTTGCTTGGCGATAGTGGTGGAGATGTGGCACGAGGCTATATTTGGGTTGAGGACAAAATAACAAGGTTTGCATTTGAAAAGTGATTTTCACTCATTTTGTCTCCCGTTTGATTTCCGCAAAGCAGAATGAGTTTTACCAATTTTGGCTTTCTGCGTCACTGAAATTGAGTCGTTCAGTTATTGGAGTTTGTTGGTTTTCTTCCAGTTACTCTTGTACCGTTTTTTTTAATACTCACAATACCCGTCCATGTATCTGATGATAAAAGTCGAGTGGAATCAAAGGGGTCGAAAAATAAATTTCTCACACACGAGCCACGCATAGAAGCGTGCTTACGGCTTGGGTTTGAAACCAGTCTGAAAGCGTGTTTGTCCGGATGTATGCTTCAATTCACCGCGTTTTGGATTTTGAGTGCAGCAGAGTGGAAACCAGGCGGACCGAAAGTAGCGTACGGTTTGTGGTTTTGGTCAGGACGTAAAGTTCACAGTGTGATTACTATTACAGGCTCGCCTTGGCCGAAAGACAGTACATCGGAGTGGGAGTTCAGGCGCGAATCAAACGGTGGAGTTGGCTAGTTTACACACTCGGCCAATAGTGAGAAAAATTGAGCGTTTTTTTTTACCTGGATGATCTTAGCCTGTATAGCTACAGACCCGTTAGAAACAGATATGATTTGAAAATTTGGGCTCTCGGGATGCGTCGAATGACGAGGCAGTTTAATGCGTGGCCCTATATGTCACGAGGTTAATACTACCCTGAAACAATCGTGGAAGTTTTCCTCATGTTGTAAAATGAAATTAATGGACACGGGGCAATTCACGGTTCAACATCAGAGCAAAAGCAAACTGCATTACATTCTTTAATGACAAATCGACCGTATGATTTTTGAACAATGCAGGTTGAAACTCTTCTTGACGTCCGAATGCCAGTTTTATTAGACCGCTACCCTGCAACATTATTTTGCCGCTCTATTTCCTAACTTTTTATTACCTAATGTGGACAAAAACAAAATTAGTGGCTTTTTAGATCAGGATGAAATCAGATTCTACAGAAGATGGGAAATTTTCGGGAACCCAACTTATTGAATTCGAAATCTCCGAAGGTGAAGCGAAATCTCTAACTCCGACATTCGGAATGCATTTCACATTAGTTTTAGTACGAGTAGCCAGAGAAACGATAAAAATACTGCAACAAGAACAACTGCACCGGTAAGAAAAGTGAAAGCATCAATCCTAACAAAACCAGAAGGACGAAAACAAATTTATTTCGCCTGAAAGATTGACTTTGTATCCTGCGTTGAATGTATCACAAAACGCTTGGTTCACATCGGCTCGCTAGGTCGAACACTGTTGTGTGAATTATGCATTGTAATGCAGTCAGCCAGTAGGTTCCATTTGAGTACTCCAATATACCATGAAATTATGCCAGGTCGTTTAGGATGTAAAATTTTCCGTCTCAATTTCGGCTTCGACGGACCTTAATTGGGCCACATTTGATTTATAGAATTAGAGATGGAATTTTCTTTTTATCTTTGTACCCTTTTTGTTCCAAATCGGTGAACTGAGCCTCAAAGCAAACTTGGTCATCTGTCCGGTAAACAATTAGTTGTCCTTTTTAGTCAGAATAATACGACAAAATATTAGATGTCTCATTTTTTATGGCTAACAAGACACTTAAGTGAGCAACTCCGGACGTCTCCTCTTCACTGAACGTTAACAGAGTTTGCTATGTTACTCCTATTGTGAGACACGACTGTTACGTCTGGCTATTCAATCGTTCTCTTGTTCGCCAGTGAAAACATTACATCCCTGTGGACGGTCGCCCACAATACGGAGCGGATAGTCAGTCTTAGCCCCGTCTTGTGTATGAGTGGTATAAACTTATGGGCTAATCCGGCGCGAAAAAATGTTCACCTGTTTCTTTTTCTTTTGCTAACCGGGTTCAGCATACGCCTAATGAAAAGAATATTGCGCTTTTGCTCCCTTCTGGCAGATGTGAAATCCAAATAGAAAAAAGAATAAAGAGCCTTCCGGAATCGCATTTACACTAGCAACCACCGATTTTCACCATCGTCACTTGCAGCTTCGAAGAGAACATGCATTCACTCTCACATAAAACACCCGATTTTCACTCACAGTTCAGTGAACTTTGCAGCACAATGAAAAGGGACAAACTTGTATTTGGTCTTCCACATAGTTGGTTTTTTCTTAATTAGAAATGCTGCTCCTATTTGATCTCCAGCCCAGGGGAACTGGCATATCTAACTGCTCAATACTGATTGTCTGACCTGTCAGCACAATAACGGAGGGAGAGTGAATGATCAAGTTGGTCTTGACAATTTCACTTTGGGTCTAACGTCGAACCGTGCTAAACGTACGGTATTTTTGCCTACAGTGTGTCACATCCCTTTCTGAGTGGTTATAGGTGCTATACGATGTGCTTTTCCATTGAGTCACACATTCAAAGATATTCCCGCTCGGAATCAATCGTTTTATCATCCACTTGTAGTGATGCATGCTGACTCTGATACATGACGTACCGTCTCCGCACCAAGATGTTCGTGAGCACGATTCGGTCCATAAATATGAACATCTGCATTGGAACTAAAAGCTAGGTGTGTCTACAAACTGAGACGTTGGAAGCAAACGCTAGGAATCTCGTGGTGAGTAGCCATATTGAGTTTGCTCTGAGGGAGTTATGAAAAATACAAGGAAAAACAGATTTTCTACTTTCTTCAAAAGAACTTACTTTGTTTTGTTCTGTCACGCGTATGGGTTTCTCGGAGATAAGTACCGAAAATGAAACAGAAGCTTGTAGGAACTGGTTGACCCTTTGCTCCGGTCCCTTGTCTCATCGATGCCCAGAACTAATCAAATGCACAACTTCGGTTTTCTGTTCATCCAATTGGAATTCGACGCGTTTTCATTTTGCCTGAACTTCAAGATTCTACCAAACTTTTAGTAGCTTCATACATGGAACCAACTGGAAATTCTGCACGATGAAATAGAAGATTTCACATCCGTTTCATCCGATGATAAAGGTTGGTCAAGGAAGAAATTGGGTGGTAATTGTCACTTAGATTGATATCGGTGTTGTTTAACTCGAAAACACTATCAGAAAACGAATCGATTAAGAAAGAAAAAATTCTCAAAACATGACAAAGTTTGCAGTGCAACAATGTTGACTAATGATGTTTACCATACCAAAATAAATCGGACGATGGTGATCAAAGATGCGCTCAAGTTAGACAGTACACCAAATGCCATTCATCTCACACATTTTATTATCACAATGGTACATCTCCGAAGCCGATTACAGAAGCCTCAGACCAAATGCAATTGAAACAGCATGTGTCAAGGGATCACTGAAAATTCATAAACTTGATAACCTGCTAAAGCCAATTAGCAGAACTCGCTGGATTTCAAACTTGCATGGTGGTTAGTGAATGTTTTAATTCGGATTCTCAAAACCGCGACGCTTGACAATTTTTTGAACTTGATTTTGCACCAAAAGTTACTCTGCTGGTCTCTAGTACGAAATTCTGCATCTCATCAGTAAATGATTAAGCATGTGTCTGGCTATCGCCTCAGCAATCATTTCACTTATCGCACACATATTGACCGTTTACGAGAACTCACTAAATTAAATATCAGTAACATTTGACTTCATTTCGCAGACGAAGCACAAAGGCAAATCGGTGAAATGCCATAGGGGCGCGGCTAATTAGGTGTGACATAAAAGAATGTTTTATTGGTAATGGAAACGAATCTGACTGACTGATATTTCCAAATTGATTTAAGGCAAACGATTCACAGACAATAATCTTATTTTGCTAACCCCACACACATTCTGCCAAATGTTTTACCTCTATAATCGCATCCCAACAAACTGTTGAAATTATCATACAAAGAGGTAGTGAATTGTTCTAATTAATAACTCCAACAATTCATTGGATAGCCTATTGGAATCGTACAACAAACAACTAGGAGAAATTCAATATAAAGTGATTAGCATTTCCACTTGCGATGGTTTACACCATGAGGATGCAAGGGCGTCTTGTTAAAACATTTCTACCACTGCGCCAGAGGTGTTAAATTACCTGCCACTCTCCCAGAATTTGGTCCTCTCTACTCAAATATCAGTTGCAATGGCTATCCAGCAAAATTCGTGGTTATCTACAGTCGACAAAGTTAGAAAGGCGATTCGATCTACATAGCAAAAAAGGAAGCAATTTGCCTCATATTGGCCAATAGTTAAGACTATACTCTTAATGACCAATAGCCATGCATCCCTCAAAGCAAAGCTTCGTGTCCCGCCAACCGCCAGGGGGATCACTCTTTGCCAACTTGAGTTCAGCCGCTTATTAAGTATGCTTCACATTTGATGTGCTAACTTACCTTCACCCGCGATGGAATTCACATAGCCATGGCAGACTGAAGACTTTCACAACGAGTGCACAAAGTCCCCTCAATGGTCTGGCCAAATCACCGCCACAAAAGTGACGGGCAATTATCTTATTAGTGACTCGGGTCATATTCAGTGAACAATCTGATACAAACCAAGAACGTGATTGATGCAATTTCATCTTTCCAATCGTTGTTCCAAAGTAATAGTCCGAATCCGTGAATCTATGCTAACCAGATCACGCAGTGCAGTTCTTTGAACCCAGTGTCTGTTTTCGGCACGGAGATGACAGCAGTTCTTTGATGCATGGGATTCAGCATGTATCACAGTTCATTGCTGTTCATAACCGACTATTGTATAATTCCCAGACTGTCTTACGCAAGCGGCCAAAAAGAGAATCGTGAAATGTTATCTTATTGGAGTACCTTCTTGCATTCTCCAGTGTTCAGCTGGATACACGATACTTATTGTATCCCATAAATTTTAGCCGATAAATGCTCCTCAAAATGCATAAATTAATCACCCGTCTCCAAGTAACAAAAGATTTGTATGAGTAAAAAATGTCTCATCAGATGTGTTCGCGCTTACGTTTTCACTTTGTCCTCAACATAACGGGAATCTTTTCAGTAACAGAAACATTTCAAAATCATTTCACATAAAACATACATCGATCTTGAACAAAACGATTTCCGGGAATGGAAGGGGAGTTGGCAAGGCAATGCGTCCAAATTTTGTTTATTTTTGTTTGTAGATTTGCACTTCAAATTTATTGTCCTGTGCAATTTGTTATTTTCAACACAAGTACTCACTCCGTGCCGACTGGACAAATAAATGGCTTTCTCGCGCTCTCTTATAATCTGAACACACTCCCTCGGGGAGCTGAGATAGCACCGTCTGATCGAAACAGGATCACGTGGGTTTTGCAGGCACTCGAGAACAGCGAACGCACGTTTCACATTTTACCGCACATCGGGGTGTTTTTGGTCCGATAGGCCAAAAAATGCACGATAAAACAAAGAATGAAGAGATTCTGGGAAATTTTTATTGCTAATTAGTTCGAAAAGCTAACAGTTCACTTTGCATACTGCTATTTTGCTGATAATATTGTACTTTAAAGTTAACTTTTCATTTTTGATCCGCTCGAATGACCCTAGCAACGTCACAATCGTGATGCTCTCTCATCATTTTCCGATATATCAACAAGATGTAATTCATTTTTAGGAAATTGGAGTTAATTTTACCACCATATACTGACTTATCAGGAAGTGCCCACTATCGGGGCCGACTGATACCTGGGCACTGGCAAATGGCCCCAGACTAGAGCTCGTAGCTGATAGGGCAGTTTATCACGTAGTGATTATAGTAGCTCACATGGTTCGGAGGTCGTTACGTTCGGATCAAGTTCGTTCATCGCGTGCGCCGGTCACAGCTAGGTTTACAGCCAAACACGAGCAGACATTTGATTAAATCTACTTTTAACGCTCCGAATCTTGTTTTGTCCAAGAAAACATGTCGACAACACTGAGGATAACAAACCGTGAGGTCCATATTGAACATCTAAAAAGATTTTGAAAATCAACAACAAGTTCCATGATCGGCATAATTTCCGTGCATCCATCCACCGCAAATTGGCCGCAGACTGTTGCTCATTTTATTCGACGTTCCCGATCGTGAACAGCCACGAACGCGTTGCCCTGTCACTTTCAACGTTCACCGCAGCTGAAAATACGGTGACATCTGCAATGCCAACCAAAGGCTAGGACAAAAATCATCAACTTGGACCAACTATGACACCCTGAGTGGTGTGTCATGTCACATGGAGCGCATAAATGCGGCAACTTGTTTAGCATTCACAAATCATTTATTTTTGAGTTGGTAGATCTCGGCTCATCAAAAACTCGGTCGGCAGTTTTGTGGCAATCCCACAAAAAGGTAGACTTCGAACCATCTACTTTTACCGCTGTGCGTAGCCGACAATTCATTTCGTCACATAACAAATCAACTATTAACTCAAGCACAAGGTTTTGTGGGTTGACAAAATAATTCACACTTTCCATGTCCGGTTTGCAAAATAAAGTAAAGGTTTCAACTTGTTCCTACTTTGATTTTAGATTTGACCAAAAAATCGATGGCTTAAAAATGCCAAATTCAACAGCATCGTGAGTAAAAATAAGTGATAATAACCAAGTTTCGTTGTTATCTCATCACCGTTAATGTGTGCCACTATTCTAAGTGCAAAACCGATTGAAATGCGTCTTTGGATAAACAATCAAGTTACATTAGATTGAGTAAAGTTAATTGTGAAATTGAGCCACCCCCCGGCAACAAATTACGGCTTAAAAAGAACAGGGAATCAATGATTATCAGGAATTGTCATTGGCAAAGGCTTGACGTTTGAGCAATCGTTTTTCAATCATCTCTATTTTTATGAGCTCACTTCTTTCTTCCCCAGCGGTTTTGATATATTTCACAAATCAAGCTGTTTTGTTAAAGTGAATCGCATCAAGCTGTACTGGATTCGTGCTAGCGCACACCAGACTGCATCCATGCTACCCGAGTCACGTCAGTGCTAAGTGCTAACCACGACATAATGATCATTGAAAATCTTACTGTATGTCATACTCCTGAGCTGCCTCGCGTCCTCTAAGCCAGATGGAATCTCAAAACAGACAACAATATTAAATCGGTCAAAATCGTCCCCCTCATTATCGATATCGTCTAGTATAAAAGAGAAGGAATGATTCTTGCAAACTGACAGCAACAGGGCAGCCTTTCGCTAAAGACATTCAGCTCACGAGTAACATGTCAAACATGCTTTCTTGTCCCATTTTTTGCTTCACATCATCGGCGGTCCTTATTCGTCGCGTATTAACTGGGAGCGGAATCCGGGTGGAACGATTGAGAATTGAATATCAAAGAGGCGAATCTGTACGGACTTACTTGAAACGGTTCATTTGATTTTATCACCGAATGATTTAACATTAAACTCACACTGGTTTTTCGGGACTACTGAACATCCTCACTTATATCGATCGACTTCTGTGACAGATGACTTCTCTGCCAGGCTCATCACTGCGACAAACGTTCTATGGATATGCAAGGTTGATGATTTCTAACAACCAATGAAGTCATTCAGTTGTATCTTGAAGTTGATATGAGATTTCTGGCTGCAATAGGAATCATGTCTTTTAATATTCCAATGTCCTGTGACAATTGTTGGAGACGTGATTTTTTGCTTTTTTTCGACAAGATTCGAGAAGCTGTTTAATCGGCAAATCAGCGTGGCATTTCAGTTCATTGAATCATACACTCCCTGCATGTTCAAATCTCCAAGTCAGACTAATTGCACGCGATTAAATAAAAACAAAAAATATGCTCTCTTGTATTTTAATGCGTCACAGATTTGTTTGCGGCGCAATGGCCCTCAGTTTCAGATTCTGAAAAGACTGATGCATAATTTTTAACGCACCAAATCTAACTGTGACATACATTTTGGAAAATTGAATTAGCTCTAATCCCGTCGCATTTAACGCTTCCCATAGCTTACGGAAAACTAAGACGCAATTGTGCGTTTTCCAAATTAAATTGGTCACATAAAAGGCTGCGTCCTACAACTTACACCATCAAAAAATCAAGCAGTCGACTGAGCAGATCGTCGGTCCCCACATCATAGTCCTGTCTATCTATCTATCTATTTATCTATTCGTTCGTGATTTATTCAAACAAGGAATTCGCGTTCATCTACGAAATGAACATGCATTCACTTTTGCTCCGAACACTTTTGGTTATTTTTAGACTGAATTCAATAACTTGTCAGCCAAGGAGGCTATTAAATTAAGAGTTTTTCAGATCATTTTTCAAAGAGAATTGCCACACAAGAAGGCTTTTAAATCTTTAAAATATTCTTGAGTAGTGAACAAATAAATAAAGATTTCTTATTCTTTCCAAAGCATACCACATTTAGTTTGCACAAAATAGTTTATGATTAAAACTTTTCAGCTTGTTGGATATAGTTATCACTTCCTAAAATCACCGTTTTTACGAGTTCATTTGTTGTCTTCCCGTGCACTGACTAAAGGCATGATCTGTTATGAAGCAGTCCGTTTTATCGATCGCTAGGGATTATGGAAACGGAATGCGATTTGCGAACAAATCTCCCAGAATTCCCGTTACTATTAAATATAAGAAAACTTTTATCGCAAAAACGAATCTGGTTTGCTTGAAAACCGGGAAAACGTTTTGCACGAAGGTACAGATTTGAAACAAATTGTCTCGATGTCATGGTCATTTATCGCGTGGAAATCTTCGTTCAATGCATCATTCGGTTCGAGTGTTTTCCGATGTCCTTATAACTTCACTTGTCACGAAAGACCTAAGGCGGCAGATTTTTTCACAGTGTTCCACGCACCAGATTAGCTGGCAACATGTGGCTGTTGTGAACAACCAGTGCCTAACACAAGGCCTTACTCTACCCAACATGCTCGTGACAATAAAACAATACACTTTTAAGGGGGTAATTTAAAGATATTCAACTGAACTGTGGTTTTGAGTATCCGTGTTCGCAACATTTTTGATTTTGCAGTCGTGATACCCAAAATAGTATGAAGGTTCTCAGCGGTTTCCACAGGTCTCACTCGGCATTTGCAATATGTTTTCCCGTAAACATATATTACATCAAACCAAACCACCCCATAAATTTCGAATGAAACCTCTGACCATTCTTCATTTCAGTAAAAACAATTGATAAGAAGAGAAGAATTGAACGCTGTGCTATCTGCCTCCCAGGAATAAAAGCAATTTTTTCTGTAATTTGTAGTTTTGTGTAACTGTAATTTGAAATCGTTGACTGGTGTAGACGTAATAGATATGGTATCGAGAAAATACTGGCACTAGCTGCTTCCCTCCACTTTTTCCAAATGAAACAAGATTAGTATGGACTGTACACTGACGTCTGCTGTAGAATGCGACCACGTCTTAGAAGTAGCCGGCCATCAGCTAGAAAATTATCAGTGTGTGAGCAAAATTTTGTGGCCTGCAAAAACATCCATTGACTATTAGGTGATCTAGGTCATGTGACGTTTATTTTCGACAGACTGCAGCTATCCCTTTCGGTTGGCCTAATGGCTAAGATGTTCAACTCGCAATCGTTCATCCCAGATTTGCACCTCAGTTCGGACGGGTTGAATAAGTGCCACCAGTTATTCCTAACACGAGTAAAATAAGTGTACAATGCTTCCACGGCTTCTCACTGATGAATTTGTCCTCCACAATTCTTGATAAAGACTATAATTTAAAAGCAATCTTTTACATGTATGTGCGCAGGTAGAAAGGGAGTGACACTGACGCTTAGTCGTCTTTCTCCATTGGGCTTGTGTTCTAGAGAACCACGCATTTAATCAATATAAATCTGTCATCACAGAGTTGATACCTAAATGAATGAAAACCCAGCACAATTCAATAGTAATATGTTGTTGTTGCACGGTGGCACAGACCAAGCATCTATCGGGAAATCTTAATAATTAGTCGTCAAGATATGCTAGGCACACCAGCCTCGTTCCACTCGTTCAGCGTACTGAGTTCAGCCGCATTGACGTTAAAACTGTGGGTGGACCAAATTTAAATTGAAAAGCAACCATTTGTACCGTTTCCTCTGCGATGTCAGGATAAGTCTTGGTCGGTACAGCCACTCAGATAGAAGCATTAGACAGTCATCATCATTGACAATTAGACACTGCGACCAAAGAGTGCATATGTGTAGGAACAGGGAAAGTTTCGCGCGGATATCCAAATGGGCCGGGTTGGTGGCGACCGGGGTACGTGACGGACGTTAGCCAGGTGGAGAGCCAATACCGTTCTATGGAGACAAAAATATCTCAGGCCCGATTCAACCACAGGCTGGTCATTTTTCAAGTCGGCTGCTTAAAGTGGGAGACGACTGCCAACTGAGGTATTCCATGGTTGCTGTAATATTGATAAAAAATAGGAGAGGTTTATTGTGTGGCTATTGCCAAGCACCGCCTATGCATCTCGATCTATCTTAAAATAGCATAAAGCAGCCAAACCTCTATGGCCGTGATTTGAAGAGCAAACTAATATGGAATGGTCAGATTTCACACTTTGGCGGGCTTTCCATAAAAGTAGCCTCTGGTTATAGGCATACGCTACACACGGATCTGTGTACAAAGCTAGCTCCTTCGGACTCGTGACAGAACTCAAGAAGGATAAATGGAGCATAGACATAAACATCTTTTTAGGTTTTACCGTCTGTGTGAGTTCATTTTGATTCCTAGTTGCCGATGACTCTAGGTATAACGCGGAAGCCACGATTTGCCAACTGGAGAGTTAGAATGCGATTGCTACGCCCGAAAGACGGAGAAGTCCTAGGTGTTCCTGTTTAACATTTGGTCAAAGAACAGAAAATGTGGAAACAGAGTGGTGTCATGCAAACCTAACCTATCAGGGTTTGATAGCCGAAGTCTCTGTTTAAGCACTTTTTATAGCTCCAGGTGAAAGCAGTTCTCAGTTATCATTGTAGAACGTGTGACAAGCAAGTTTGCTCTAATTAACTACTGTAATGCTTCATAGCCGAAACAGGAAATTTATTAGCCCTGCACCTCAAGTGAAGTATCATCTGCGCATGCTGTCTGTCACCTTTTTTGTAAATTTACTTTATTTATGGCCAAAATTGGCAATTTTTTAAACCAGCCAATCTGAACAAATTCATCTTGCCGAAATCTGTTAAATAATGACCATGTGCATTCTAACGGTTTTTAATCATTCTGACACCCTCTCTTCTTGTATGGATTGATCACAAATCCATCTTGCATACTTCCGGGGTGCGTTCTTTTTAAATGTGCTCAGTCCATCATTTGCGCCCCATCCATTGGTTGTGCATTTGAAACACCATGAATTATGAGTAAGATCCCCCGGTGGGTACAGTTCTGTTCTATTCTCAGTTCACATTTCTCTGGGCACCCGAGGTAGATGGATGATTCCTACTACAGTTCGACTATTACGATCTAGTAGACAGTCAAATCCAAGTACATTGCACGCAAGTTTAATCAAAAGTGACTCCACTCATTTCGGTGCATACGCAAAGTGAGTCCCATTAGGTGGCATGCAATCATGTTCCCATTCGGACACATCCTGAACCCGAATGGTGTTCGGTTGCATTTCCACTCGTTCTTCTGTGAGAGCGAACCGGCTGCTTATCAGTGTGCTTTATAATTTTAATATCTAATGACAGTACGCCATTTAGATGATTCGTTTTGTTTTCATCCTCACAATAACCAGTGGCCAATAACCGTCCTGCGTACATTTCGCCATGTGGTTGAAACACCATCCAGTTTGGAATTCAGCACTGATTGCTACTTATAGGCTTTCATGCATATGACACAGCTGGTGAGAATGTGTCAATGAAAGGCCTCGTAGATGTAGGTTAATTTAGCTGACCGGGTAATTCTGCCGAGAACAATCTCTTGCCGATATGGGACTGCAAATCTAGATACGTATTGTACTCAATCCCTATGCTTCATCTGACGTCGGATGAAATGAACTCAGTTCCCCGAGATGGCAAAAGTGAACAATATATGCATATAACAGTTCGATAAATGTACAGTTCGATTCATCAAATAAGTGGTTATTTGACTGTCCAGTGACAAATTGTTCAGGTAGTCACTGTGGTTTTATACTTGTTCGACTCCGAATTGGTCGCACGCGCACTTAATCCCCCGATGCCGCTTTCAATATAGCACTCAATTATTAATATGCTAATCAGGTAAGCAACCGGCCACGTGGTTGGGTGATGAGTAAATTGTCGAATCCAGGCCAATTTTCTCGTTATTCTTCCCCCCTCGTTTGATTCGTTATCCAGTCGGGAGATCCAAGACAGCGCTGCGCGGAATCCGCGTTGGGGAGGGCGGCGGTAAGCGGAAAGCGGAGTGAGAGGAAATTCTCGTGCAGTATGCAGTTGTTAATTATTGCTTGTTATGTGTGCTTGGCAGGGAAATCGTTTCGTATCTGTGTGCGTGTGTCCTTCCACGTAACCAGAAACATGCACGAAAAGGCAACTGTAGCCTGTGAAAAAATAATCCCCTAACAATATTCCAATTACACAGTTGACAGTGAATCGCATCATTAGCTCTTCGAATGTTTGACGAGCAGGACCTAATTGGGATTGGCGATTGAGGCACGATACAATCCCTCGCGGATGACAAAAACGTCCAGTGGTCTGCATAAGAGTCGTTCATATCTTTGTTTTACAAATTAGAAAGTTACAGCCGATATGAACGGATTCGGGTATTATTCCCTCTTTAGACCGAAATAATTTACTCAAGGCACATGAGCATTACATTATCATGGTCCTAGTTTCAGTTGGACATTATCATCCGATACATGGACGGTGCAGATCTAAATTTCAGTACGGTTTCATTTTGCAAATTTTCTTGAGGTAAACGAAGTAGAACTGTTGCAAGAAAAAGATAACAACCCTTATCGTTCCGCGATTTCAGTTGTTATTTGTATCTGCGACCAAATGACGAACGACCGATCTTAAACTGTACAAAGCATTACCCAGTTCAACTGTCCATAAATACCAGCCGAACATATGGCGTACCGAAGATTACCAAATTTAGTTTATGCAGATTGGATGGACTGATAGTTTTGCAATACATCACTACATACGAATAACGGTGAATAATGCAGTATTGGACTTGAGCAAATCGATGATGGCTTGCCCGGTGGATGCAATGGCTAGAACATTCGATTTCCAATCGTCCCTCCCGAGTGCACTTCTCGGTTCGTGCACTGCTGACGATTCCTAACGAGGATGGGACGGTTGCACAACCCTTCTATGCTTTCTTAATGGTAAGCCTAGCTTTTGACGGAACGATGAACTGTTCCGGGTATTATACAATCATATAATCCTCTCACGCCTCACTCGTAAATCCAATGGATACCAGAGGAGACTTTGTGGATTTCGGGGCGTTCTGAGGTTGATCGAATATATAACGTTTATTTAACTATTACAGGAATACCGAAAATTCTCAGCTATGAGAAAGGTTGCTTAGCAGACTGTGAAAACCCAAACAGAACCTCCTAAGTGATCTTTTCCTGTATGAATGTATTGAAGACTTTTTCAGTTGGGATAAATAATTACTCCAGTGTGCTTCGGACATCCCGGTGAAGCATCGTCAACACAAAGCTTTTTATTGAAACTTTGACGGATTTTGTGGTTGGTCCATCAATCAGTCTGCATGAATATCAAATGCATTTAGTATTCATCAGTCAACGAACTCGATTTGCTCTGTTTGTCCAATGTGATCCCCGTAGGCCGAGTAGACCCTGAGCAACACATATTATAGGATCAATCCGCCAACCATTCTGAACGAAATTTGTCAACAAACCTTGGATTGTTCAAAACTGGAGGTCGTCATCGCCGCCGGTTGCAACCTGATCGCGATTTTATTTTCGACCTTTGGAAACTACTTCTCGGAAGATTAACGGTTCAAACACAGCTGATGTAGCCCACCTATTTTAGTCAACTGGATTCTGTCTGCATCCAACTAGAACCGTATTTCTCTGGCGTGGTAAATGGCGCAACCTTTTGGCCTTACGCAGCTGGTCCAAGCGAGTGATAGATGACTGAAGTGGATTTTCAACTCACTGGTCCAGCAGCGTCCACCCCCCGACTGTACCACAAAGGGCTAAAGAGGCTTTTAATGTACTATCGTTCTGTCCTAGCAGAAACCATCAACAATGCACATTTATCACTTTCAACTGATACGTGTATCTCAGACGGTGCATTGTCGATTATAGCCATCGGGCTGCTCTGTTTGGGTTCTGGAGAGGTTATTGAATATTAACGTTTTACGCAGTCCAATAATCCGAAGTTTACTGACAGGGTTACCGGTCCTAACTGAGTGCGACCGATTGTTTTCGCAAGGTGGTTAGATGCACAAAAGTCATGGATGACCAAACCACTGAGAAATCCGTTCTCCTACAATTTTTAAGCTTTACACGGTTTATAAATACACCACCAGTTTCAACCGACTTGGTCATAGTTTTGACTTGTCATACCTAGTCCTAGAATGTGAGTCGGACTTGGGTGAGCGTTACTGCCAAGGTAACATCTTTTGAACAGTAGAAAAGAACATATGAGACAATGTGAAACTTCATAAATTTGGAAGTAACAATGCCACGATTTATCCTCAGTTATATTTATAAATGGGAACTATATCCATGTTCCGTAAAAACCGTTAAGGAACCAAGTCGTCTTCCCGCAACTGTGCCCGTAAATACGAGATAAGGTTAATTATTTAGTGACTTGATGATGCTACTTGTACTTTGATTTATTGCTAATTCTTGCTAGTGGACTTCGTGACTTCCAGTTGGAGAAACCATCGTGTTTCTTTAAACTGGATCATAACATCATGTCATAACTCCGGTCCCTCCGGGCACATGCGATAAAAATATTCCAAAGTCGAGTTGATGTATGTCATTCTAACTGACCGAACAGAAACTGAAGAATAGGGGTTATTAGCTATAAGTTATTAATTTTTATACATATTAAATGTGTCCTCAAGTCATTCATTTTGACTCGGACAAATCGCTTTATTCAATCCCACCATGTGAATTCGTATTACTCCCTATTTGTGGGTTGTCTATGTCCGTGCGAACGCGATCCCAGCAGTTCTGCTTGTTGAGCTACCGGAGAACAAATAGGTTAGTGTTTCAAAGGTTTACCTCATGCCATCAAATTATTAGGGGACTTTACTAACCCGGCATTCAGGTACGGGAACGAAAATTTTACCCCATTACTTGTCGCATCGGTTTCCACGAGCTAACAATTTCGAACTACAAAAACTTGAAAGTCGACGGAATTCGGAAAACGCAGATCAAATTTGTTTCATCTCTTTTCTATTTAAAAGTTTTTGCTATTTAACTCGCAGTCCTCAAAGCTGAGATTAACAATCAGTCGGCAGCACAGACAGTGATGACCTTGGACAATTTAAAGTTCAGAACAGCAGGAAGCGAACAAACAGGCAACTGGTTTAAGGTAAAACTTGATTTAGAGAACTAACCAAATCTGGGATTAAAATGTTTTACTGACCTCCCGGATTGTTGGTGATAAAGTAATAAGACGGAATAAAACGTGCTCGTTTTTGTCCCGATTGGTTCAGAAAGAAGGCTTATTTGATCAGTCTGTTTTTGCCGCTGTCGGAAAATTCAGGACGAACTTAGTTGATCAAACAACATCAGAAATTGCATTCAGATCGATTGAAACACAAAGCTTGTGGTCTACGACTAGATTACTTCACGAGACAGGTGAGTAGTCCTCATGAATGTCTCATTTATTGCTTGAGAATGCGCGAAAACAATTTGTCTGTCAGAGGGTTTCTATGTTTGCACAATCTGCGTTCAAACCGTGTTCATATATAACGTAGTAATGCAAACAGACGTGGACAGATTGCCCAGTCCAAACAACTTCAGCATTTACATGTCCATGCCCATTCAGTTTGGTGCACATAAAAAATGAATCATTAAAACAAGTCACTTGTCTTTGTACCCGTGTCCTAAACCCGTTATATATATATACAGATATATAATTATACAAAAACTAACACATGGCGAGATGGAGATTGTTGTTATTCAGGTAGCCATGACAAAATAGAAGAAAATTCCAGGCTTGTCTCTAATACAGCCTGATCAAAATTATACTGATTGCAACTAGCAGTCACGTGACACGTCGATTGTTGCAATGTGCCCAGGTAACGTGCTATTCAATTCTTAGAAGTTTCGAGTCAAAGAATGCCATGTATACA
This sequence comes from Fasciolopsis buskii, assembly GCA_008360955.1. Taxonomy (NCBI): domain Eukaryota; kingdom Metazoa; phylum Platyhelminthes; class Trematoda; order Plagiorchiida; family Fasciolidae; genus Fasciolopsis; species Fasciolopsis buskii. Next base: position 120,504 of record LUCM01006292.1, read on the forward strand.
TATATATATATATATATATATATATATATATATATATATATATACGCAGATAATTCTTGCTCAGTGTGTGAACGTCATTTATTGACATGAGGTTGGTAAGCCTGACTGGATTCTTTATCCCAATGGAATAATCACCCTTCATCTTTTATTTGGGGCCAATGGTTCGAACTGTTCTGAACACTGGGTTTCCAAACGTCAAAAGTGTCTGACGTCAAACAAATCTCCTCCGGAGCTAACGATTTACTGTAGTTATAGGGATGCAACAAGAAATTTCAAAAACATAATCAATAATACCAACAACAATAGCAACTACCATTAATCGTATGACTATTATAACCACCACCTGTATCACCGTCAATTGCATGATTCCCTGCATTGTGGAAACACAACGGACTGGAATTGTTTCGTTTCCGTTCACATTTTGACTAATTTTTTTCTTTTATTCAGGGGCTTAATGCAGAAGACAATTTATCAGTGACCCACGGAGGACTTTTGCTGCCCTTCTATATCTGAAAACCAATAATTTGAAGAAGTAGCAGGTCTTTGATCACCGAATACGCCAATTTTCCCACGACCCTTACAGTTCCGCATTCAATGCTTGATAAAATTGTGCAGTTTAGGCCTTTCATTCACTCGGTAAGTTAGTAAAATCAACACTGGGAAATCACCACGAAAGTATCCGCATGTGTCTATTGCACTACCAAGCAAATCCCCTGGTCATGAAATGAACCTTTCCCCAACTAGACCGTGTTAGTCAAGCAAGCATGAACTTTAAAGGTAACTGTTAATTATGCAAGTGTCGACACACTTTTAGCAGCACGACTTTATTTAGTCCGGCCAAAGGGAGTAGACGAACACACTTTTTCGATGGATTCATTCTCAAGACAGTATATTCGGAAGTTTATGATAAGGATTACTGGGGAATGTTTGGGATAAAAATTACCAGGTCAAAATGTCAAATTCAGCCCGTGTGAATAGAAACCGGATGGAAGATTGTGCATGAAGCGGTAAATATCGGCAAACAGCTGACTAGCTGATTTGATATCTTCAGTGTTAATCACCCTACTTTCTTGCATGACACGGTAGTCTACCAGTTAGAGAAGTTCTATTGCGTGAATTAATTTTCATGGCGAACATAGCTCGGGCTAGGACTTATACAGGCAAATGATATTTGTTTTCACAGCTGACATTATCCGAAGATGAACTGCTTTTGTAACGTATTGTGTCAGTCGGTTCTTCGATCGAGTGACCTGTTTCCATGTCTAAACTAGTGCTGACTTTCTTTGAACTCTTACGGTAACTGTCTTATCGTTCCACCTAATTACGTGGTAGTACAGACGCACTTGAATTCGTAAATAATCTTGGATGAGGTCAACAGGGGTGGCTCGTTCATCTTTCCACACTAAAATATAAGAGACGAAACGATCACGCATACATGATTTTGGCGGAATTCAAGGTCACTGTTGCGTCTATCCGTACATATATCCACCTGAGGTGGGTTAGGGGGTGGGTGGGGTTCGGTTGGATGAAATGCCACTTCCAGGTAATCCACTCTGATCCCATCAGACTCGCATAAGCAACCTGAATGACCGATTCCAGGTATATTGATTTTCCTAACAAGGATGAAACAGATGTACAGTGCTCCCATAGTTTCTTAACGATTAGTTGAGCGATGATATCTCATGGTGAACTGTTTCAAAGAAACTAATTTTCACTAATCTTTCATTGGCAATAATTTAGCCATCTTCTGATGTATGGAGTGATCGTAATATGCCTGTTCACGCATGCATTTCCAGCGCATTGTAACAGAGTCGATTCGCAATCAAAAAGCATATGGAGTTTACATGTAGTACTTCAGCAGGGCTATTTGTTTCGGCCAAGGACATTCTACGGCTGTGTTTATGCAATCGCAGGTAATTGATGACGGTGGGTGGGGTGAATTAAAAAAACTAATTTTTCAGCAATTTCTGTAGAATGGAGAGACTCAGTTTGTTGAAAGTTGACACCATGTTGGGTCGACACAGTACTACATCGATTCATAGCACAAACTTGCTTCCGAATAAACCAAATTCATTAGTGTCCAGTTTCTGCTTGCTGGACTGGATGATAAGAACAGTTTTTAACCCCCAAATCTGGACGACTAACCAAACCGATAACAATGACAATTACTTTTCTTTTAAGGGCACACTTAAAATAAAATGACAAAGGCTTCAACTTTGAGGATATTTCTTCTTGATGGCATTTTCATCAAAAATGACAAAACTTAGTTTGTTTGGTGCAGTAAACACACCTGTCTAGAATGTCGGACCAGACCGCTTTCTGTAGAGATCAAATCTACGGCATGGTCCTGTTTGGATCGTGATTGTGAAACTTTCTTGGACCAATCACGAAGTAATGCAACCTACCGTATAGACAACCGGAAGTTCACACTAGACCGGTGTCGAGTTTTCAAAACTGAGTGAGATAGGAGCCAGTTTTGCGTGTAGATATAGCAATCAATTTCCTATCATCAGTAGGAAGGGTCATTTTGTCATGCACCATAGTCTAAGCCGGAAACCCTGGGGTGAAAGTAAGATCTCATTTTATTTGCCCACAATATTTGTCGGCAAATTTGGACTGGTAATTATACAACGACTGCACAACTCTGTTCGGTGGAACTATGGTGAGATAGAGGAATAGGAGCAGTTGTTGCTGTCGTCATTGTTCATCTTGTTGTCTCGATTCTTGGATTATTCGTGTGCACTCGACTTCCCAATGTTACTCTATTCGACGGTATTTCTAGAGTTCATCTCCTCATCAGACAAGAGCAATCCAGCATGGGATTCACCATGCGTCGGACTTTGGCGTATACGGCTAATTAGATTTCGTTCATCTTGACTCATCTTGATTCTGGTTTCTCTTCTGTTCTCCCAGTGGACTGACCGGATAGTGAATTAACTTTGTAAGCTGTTTAGCACTCTAAAAACCGTCCGCGTTCAGGGGCCACTGAAACACTCTTGGGGAACATTTTTTCTAACGGCACGCCTATCACACACATACACCCGACCACAGGGGACCCCAATGTTCTTTGGTCAAAATGAAACAGGGGCGAAATTTTGCTGTGGTCATTGTTGGTTTTGTTGTTCTAAGGCTTTTATCATCCTAACACGTGTATCAAATGACTGCCAGTGTAAATAATTAAGAAGCTCCGGGAACATGCTATTATAGAAGAATGAAGGTGAATACTGACTGGTCCGAAACCATATCTTTGTCAAAATAATCAACCCACGTGAAGCATACTAGGAAACACAAGTTTCCTTGAAGTTCAGCGACAACCTTTCATTGAGTGTATAGTGGGCCTCCAGGCACAGTACATTTTACTCATTTCAACGAGATGATTATTACGATTCGGTCGAAATTTCTTCGTTCTTCGACATGAAGACATTTCACTAACTGATGTTTATGTATATATATATATATATACATAAAAACCGAAAGGAACTAGCGATCCCATTCAATGACTCATTCACGTTTGACAACGAGTCCTAGTTTGGATCGAAACGTCAAGATAAACGCATTAACTCAGCGTACGCCAACTCTCTCTCTCTCTCTCTATATATATATATATGCAAGTAGAATCTGGACGAGTTAACAAAGCTTCCTCGACAGAAAGCCGATTTCTTAATTAATGCCGCTTGTCAGCTTAATGTTCTCGAAGAGACGGTAGAAATCCTAGCACCATTATGTATACACAAAATAAAGGTGAATCCAAGTGCGGTCGATAAAATACGGACAAATTACATTCTCAACAGTAACCATCTCATGATGGTGATGGAAGATGAGACAAAAATTTGATGACGCATTAGATTGTCTTTTTCTGCCAGCTCTTTTGCTGACCTAGGGAAAACAACCACAAATCTACTTATGGCGTGATAGTTTCCGAAAAATTTGATATTGATTGTGTGTGTATGTGTGTATTTTTGTGTGTGTGTGTGTGTGTGAAAGCCGAAGTGATGGCAGATTAGAGCTATGAAGAACTGCTAAGGCACGCTGCGGAACCATTTACTACCAGACACGATTCGTGGTTAGACCCGACTGACCCAAAAACTCCTAACAAGAATTTCCCCAAGACATTCGTGCTTGTCACGAGAATGAAATAGTCATAAGACCTGGAATTACGGCATACATTTATGTGTTCACAGCTGTCTGCAGTAATATTGACATCACAAAAAACAATTTGCTTCACTGAGCCCACAAGTTTATCGGTATATTTACCCCTGCAATGATAGCTAAATAACTGAAGGTAGACATCTGACAGCTTGTTCCAGTAGTTCAGCAGTCATCTGGTGATATTCGACAGTCACGGCAAAATGCAGAAAACATGTGAACTTAAAGACCCAAACTCGTAACATGTTGGCCTGACCAAGATTTCCTAACTGAATAGGAGAAAAAAACAGAAGTTTCGCTGATGTTCAAAAGTTTAGCTTTACAAATCTGAATATATCGTCAATCGTGTTTTGTAGATAAAAACCAAATTTCTGAATTTATATTCATTGATTGTCTGCCTACTGGATTGTTCCGAATACAGCTTTTGCTTTCTTGTTAGAAGAATTTCACGATTCTGTAAAACCTAGTAAATATCACTCGGACGATTTGAGACGAACTGTTCAACAGAACATGCGAGATAGCATGAAAGTCGTTCACACTCATGAATCTACATCTTGTTAATAAAACGAAAAACAAGGATTCTTAATCGGTAAATTAGATTTCACATGATTTAACCTAGGATAATGGATCAATCGAGTGGGCCTGAAACTTTGCAATTGTTGTGGCCACGTGTTGTATGACTGCTCGTCATTCATTGTCTGTTTTACTCCAAGTCGTTATGGTCAGATGTTTGACAGTGCAATAAATGATCGCCGCAGGCTACTCATAAAAGTAAAGATGCAGATTTGCTAAAATGCTGCAGAATGATGTGCCTCGATATATGTGGTCGGTGAATAGATAGGCCAAGATTACAAATAAATTCGAGGCATCATCACACCACGGAGCACATTGAAACAAAACCGAAATCAATAAGGACTATTGTTCAGTGTTCAAAAAACAACACGTAAATAGTCAGCAAATTTATCACAAAGCGGAAAATGCTTCCGTAAGTTTGTTTTCGTAGATTTCACTCCAACATAGAACTGGTTTTTAAGGTGATTCCTGTGGATAAAACATTTTTCTTTTCATAGGCAGTGCAAAGAGAGGATGCAGAAAGTGGTAAATCGAGAGACAAATGTGAACGAACTTTATTGGCTTGCAGTTAGGTGAATTGCACCACAGATAGATCGCGGGATATTTCGGGTAGGGGATCTATTCACCTGTCAAATAATAGCAGTAAGAAACCGGAAGCAAACAGTGCTTCGGAATTGTCTGACACCTTGCAACAGTCCACAAATGTATCGACCATATAGAAGTGACTGTAGTGGTTTCGCCTAACTACTTGCATGAAATAAGTATTTAAAATGTGGCAGTTGGTCAGCTTGAGTGACGAGTGAATGACAGTCTTGTTATTCCTAACGTTCCTAGCCTATTTGTGTGTACCTTGGCGAGTTCACAATTAGGGAACGCAGATCGATGGAGTTTAATGTAGACGACGCTGGGCTAGCCCCGAATGATAAAGGTGGAACGTTACCAAAAGTTTCCGCATGCCGTAAATTACGCCAAGAAGAGAGGATGAACCAGTTTTGAAATGTTCATTGACCAGGACTGGGGAGACGGAGAACTATACGATACTGCTAGCAATCTCTTCACTGATGCATATACACCAAGATCAGTAGATAACATTGCAGGTCGGTGGAAGCAGAGAATTAATGGCTGTCTAATCCAGGAGATAGAGAGCAAGAGAAACCGAATCTCTAGCCACCAAGACCGCAAGCCACCATGTTGACGGCTGGATCACCCCTAGAAGGTTCGGATTTTCGCCCTTACTTATTGTGCGAACTCGACCCAGCAAAAAATGTGGAAGTACAAATATCGGATCTTTCTTAGCTGCTCCGCCACCCTAGTGCAACGTAACTGGGTCTAAACTCACAAGCCCTGTCTTACTGGGAGTAGATAACAACAAATGCATCAGACATATCTAGAAAATTTATAGCAGCGTTCAACTTTTAATAAACCAACAAAATTGGCCTAAATCTGATCCAATGAATTTCTCTTATTTGATAAACCGAGGCCACGTTAAAACCATTTTTAAACTACAGAATTTTGACTTGTTTATATTTTTAAAGAGCTTAATAAAAAATTGCCCATGTGTGTGTGTTGGCGTTTGCAACTTGGCGTTGCATCTTAGATTTGAGCACCGAAAATTTTATTGAACCGGAATCCCGTACACATACGGACATTCCGTACGGAAGTAATCGAATCGGCAAGAAATTTTTTTCTACACAATATCAAAGTTCCCCCAAGCCCTATCGTTTTGGGACCGATTTTCTAACGGATCATATGTTTGCCGATTTGGTATTAACACGTTTGACTGTATCCAGGTCGGAATATGAACATGCATGTTAATTCGCTGTGAACAAACGTGATCTCGTACAAGAAGTTGATTGTGAAATCTGCCGAAAGGGGATGAAACAAGGAAACCAGAAAGGTTTTCCAACAAGAAAGGCATTTCTTCTAACAAAGTTGTTTTTCACATCATAAGCAGTTTCAGAATGTGAATAATATTGTCTCTCCAGTAGGAAGCGAAGATGTCTCCATGGTATTCAATGACCCGTTAGATGTTGTCAGTTCATGATGCATTGTCTGTCTGAGGTGGAAGTAAACGATGTTCTGCTCGCTTGAATGGGGTCAGAAAAATATTAAACAGTTCACGGGTTCCACGAATGACCGGAGACTGAAGGAGGGAAATTCGTAAATTTAATGAAGTAGCATCTGTCAACGCCATGGATCAAAACTATGGACATTTGCTTATATACATGCAGATAGTTCAATGGACTAATTCGGAAATCGTCGCGAGAGTGTTGCTAATTTTTCTTTCTGGTAGTCGGGTCTACTTTCTTGCCAGTCTGATGCCCACTCTAAAAAACAGAGCGGAAGAGAGAAAGCCAGCAGAAAACCTAATTGTATACAATTTCTGTGCAAAATAACGTCGCAATTCAGTCAAAAAATGTGGCGGTAAAAAGTGAAATAAGAAAACACTTACACTTATCACCTTGTAAAATGAAATGAAAACTCATCAAGCACAATATGACAGATTGCTCAGGAAGTCGACTGAAACGTGATCACGGTTTGTCAGAATGTGTGCTAAATCTGGAACAGCGGAATTCCCTTAGATATTGATTCTAGAAGGCATGGAATGAAAAGTGGATCGTGTAGATATATGAGAGGGGCACTTTGAAAGATCGTTACTTAGAGGATGCGTGGTATTAGAAAGAATTTTGTGAGCAAATTTCTCACACGCTGATAAGTGTAAATCAAATAGGTTGAAGGACAACTGAGTTAGTGGTATGGAACACATGGCTAATGATTGATAGTCCCCGGCGAAGAATTTAAAAGCCTATTTTAAGTAAACCTGGAAAAATAATAAGAGAAGAATAAAGAAAGATTGGAAGAACACATTGGTGTACAAATCGGGAGATGATGCTTTGTTCCACTTGGTAGTGCCGAAGCTTCCTGATTTGAAATGACAATCGTCGGAGATTATTTACACAGGTAGGTGGAAATGTGAGAAGTCCACTTCAGATTTTCATCAATAGTAACTCCTAGATGTTTCGCAGAATCAACCCTGGTAATTGTTTTTGAGTTAATGGGAGAAGGTCAGACTGACCGAGAGAGAGAGCGAGAGAGAGAACAGACATTCGAGACATTTAGATGTGTTGAGATTTAAAGCAGCTCGTGCAGAGGAATCATAAACAGAAGATAGGTTCCTAAAAAACTTCGAAAATCATCGTTGCCCGAAACGGCTTGAGAGAGGGTAACATCAGCATCATACTTAAACAGATGACCGGGTGTGTTAGTTGATAAGTTGCTGATGTAAGCAGAGAAAAGAGACGGTGAAAGAACAGCAACTTGAAACACGCCTGAGTTGTTATTCAAAGGTGTTGAAGTTATGCCATCCATTCGTGTGCACTGGATTTGGTTAGTAAATTAATCAGACAGTCATGCTAATAAAGGCCTAGGACCGCTAAATGTTAGCAGTTTGTGAAGTAGAAGAGACCGTGGAAGGGAATCAAATGCCAACAAATAGTCTAGAAAGGCGCAACGCACAGATTTCATTGATGCTTTTAAGGACTTACAAATGTGGTGAATGAGGGAGGCGACAGCTTCCAAAGCGGACCCGTTAAATTTACAGGCAAATTGAAAGGGGTCGTCAGGAAGAAGCATAGAAGAACACAGGTGCTTAAGCTGAGCATAGCACGCTCCGTCAGTTTAAGACCAAGCGATGTTTAGGAGAGGGAGCAAAAGTGTTTTGTCAAAGCAGTAGAACTGCCAGATTCTGGGATAGCAATAACAGTGACAGGTATCCAGAAGTCAGAGATAGAAGACGAGCTTAATGGTTAGTTAATGGCTAGTTAGAATTGAATTCATCCGACAGGGCCATAGGACGATACCTTAAAGGAGCTGAGGGCAAACTGTCAGGACCAACTCCTGCGGTAATTTCAATGGTATGGAGAAGGTCGAACACCTCTTCCCTGGAACAACCCGTAACTGCCATATCATCCTCCTGTCCAAATATGACTGGAGTATCAACGCAAGTATGAATGGGAGCGTGATTTATGCTGTTGACAATCGCAGAAATTTTCACGTCTCTTTTACTTGCCACACAACAGTTGGATGACTCGCCATAGGATTCGATTGTTGTCATCACTCAGTAGTTGACTGGCAAATGTAGTGTCGATGCGTTTGATTTCAGCCTTTATTAGGTTGGAAATATACCGGATACTTGAGTTATTACGGGATTTGTAGAAGTGATCCTTGTGTTTTCTTAGAGATTTCAGTTTCTGGGTAGTGATGTGGTCATTTAAGACGAATAGCTTTTCCATTGGATAGCAGATATCAAGGGTCGCGTTGGCCATCTCTGTTGAAAGTCTAACATTGTCGTTGAGCAGGGATTCAAAGAGAAACAAGAAGATGCGAGTGAGATAGATATCTGAAGAAGAGTAAGACTGTTGTGTGAAAAACTACGAAGGCGAATTTGGATTTGATTTGTTTGCTTGAAGGAATGGAAGGCTGACCTAGAGTATGTTTTGTGCCTTAACGGAAACAGACAATGATCACTACTTGAAATTTGAGCATGAAGTTTCAGGAAAAATAAATCAGAGTGGTTGGTAATAACTCTATCTAAACTGGAGTCGTCCCTAGTGGGAGAAGTGCAAAGGTCAGTCAAATGAACCACATTCAGTGGTAGGGTTTGTGCATGAAATAATATACAGGCTATCCTCATGAAGAGGAACAATAAATATTAGAAAAGAATCAAGAGAGTTGTGATGTTGCATTGCGAGCTAAAAGGGGCAATACAAATGTCCGTTATGATTGTACTGGCATGGCGATTAAACCTTGGATGACACTGGGTTACGAGTACGTATAAATAACCTCGGACCTGCCGGACCAGAAGGAGTTTATGCATATTGCCACACCGCCTCCAGTCTTCTTCTTGTCCGAAACTCTGTCCTACCGATGGAGTCTGAAGCTGTCCATGGAAACGAGTGAATCAGCGATATCCGGGTTCAGCCGCGGTTTTTGTATGCAGATGACACACGTGTGAACATGGATCGGTGATTGAAGTGCGAGGGACAGATCCGACATTTTCGTAAACAGAGGGCAGATGTTGTTACTGAACGATGCCGAAATGAGCATCGTGGCCGGAATGGTGCGTTTACCAGCAGCCTTCCAGCTAGCATGAATGCCTATTTTGATGAATACGAAGGTGTTTGTGGTGCAGCAATGCCTGATGCCAGTCTATGTTGCGAAAGAATACGGGTTTCAAATGGCAATCATTTCGATCAGTTGTACTGGCGAACGGAGATTATGGTCGCACCAAATATCCGACCATAATTCACGGAAATTATGATGACAGAATTGTAGCGCAGCGCGTCAAATGGTGCGCGCATGCTGGCTCAGTGAGAATTTTCAAGACTGACCTTTCTGATTCACTTAATTTCACTGTCTAGCAATTGACTCCACAGGTTGTCAAATGAATCACTAAAGTCTTTTTCGAGCTTGATATCAGAAGCCAACAGACACGGTGGTCCTGTTCATGGGGATTAATCGACTGGTGGGTATATACTCCCACCTTATCTCCATGATGTTGACGTGATAGGGAGGAAAACAGACTCAAAAACAAGTTTTGCAACATTTGTGTTGTAATAGTTTGGCTGCAATTTACGGAGTGGGAGAAATCCAAATGCAATTCATTTTACTTCACTTCGACGGAATCAGTTCACACACTAAAGCAAAATGACAAATCAGTGACCACTTCATTCACGTAATCCCATTTGCCTCAGCGGGCAAGCCGGTTTGTTCTAACTTCATCCTAGTCATGCCAAAACTCCTCGGTTCTCCACGGTTGCAAGCGGAACTTGGCGGATGACGCCAAGGATCTTTTGTCTGTCAAACGATTCAGCATACACCATCACCTTCTGAAAACAAGCGAAACGCTTAGGTGGGAACTTCCTTTTGGTGCTGCGACCATGTTCCTAGCCAATAGCGACGAGATTATATAAAAATCAAATTCACCCAGGACAGCAACCGTGAAGTTCGAGAAGCGAGTAAAAAACTGAAATTCTGTCGCTCGAATTCCAGTTCCATACTCGGGAAGGTTTGACAGAACCACAGTTGTGCATTTCCAAGTGGGCACCATCTCGCCTGGCGTGTTTCATCTGGTCACTGAACCCCATTGCTGTCATTCGAAAAGGTTCCCATATGGTATTATTTTGTTCACTGAGTTGGAACTTGATTGCAAACGTTTCATCACCAGCTGAAGTGACATCGTCGTTACTAATATAAACATTCATACTCTTTGAATAACGTCGAAGCGGATGGTTACCACTTTATGGGATCGAGACACTTAAGTTCTTCGCACGTTTCCCGAAAACTTAGGTGTGAACATCTCTCATCCAGACCAAACGTTCACGGATATTTATATTGCATGATGAATCACCTAATTGACAAGTAATCATTTGAACTCTCCGCCGAGGTCAGCTTGCAAACTTGGAGGACTGATTTGACTGCGAAACGGTCAGAATAAATCGGCTCGCTTACGGACGCAAACATATGATTCAGTAAATGGACGAGTTTGTGATTTGTTGTTTTGCTTTTGTTATATGATCTGATTCCTTCGAAATGAAATACAGGTGGAATACTTTTCCACTTCGTAGTTTGTCGCTTGACAGCCGAGATAGGTGATCGATCGTTTTCCTCTTTCCTCATTGAAGTGACTTCTTAAATTTTGCGTGGATAAGGTAACTGTCCAGTTATTGTTAACTAAGCAGAGTTGATCAATATGGCAATAAGTAATCTTTGATCGAATTAGGCTTTGGTGAGCAAAGTCTGTGAAAATGCTGCTTGGCACGGTTGCATCCACACGGATAAGTGTACAACTCCAAATCGGAGACATCGGTACTCAAGATCTTCACGGGATAACAACTTTCTGTTTGGCTGAGTAAATTTACTGGATTGTGGTATTCTGGCTTGCACGATCCCGGAGAGACGATAAACCTGTTTGCGTTTGTCTGCAATTGCGTGTGTGCACGGTTGTTATCATGTATGCTTTCCATTGTACGGCCTTGAGTTATCTCCTTAGTCTGTCGTCGACGCCGTCTACGCGTGGCTGTCGCTGTTCGCCACGCAAGCCACGATAGCCAATCAGCATCCGGTCAGATCGACCAGTCAGTCGGTTCTCGACCATTTTTCACGTTTTCAATGCAGTGTTATCTGAAGCCATGTGTGTGTGTGTTTGTGTTTGGACTGTCCGGTTCACACTAATAACAGAAACGCGCGCGAACGCCCAAAATTACCCATGCAGGTACACACACAAGCCAGGAAGCGCACACTGACCCGCAATTGTGCACGTACTAACGTCCATCAAACTCAACCAGCCATAAAGGACAATTTTACTTGAAGGCGTGAGGTTTCATGATCATACCGGCCCCAGTCTGAAACAGAATTCTGAAATGAAAGAAACACTTTGGCAATTCACGTGTCAACCGTTGGACTAAAATCAAACACCACTGGATAACCCCGTCACAATAGAAAATGTATTCTGTCTACTTCCGGCTTGGATTCCGGACACTTATCATGTACAACCTGTCACCGGATTTTACTCCTTAGCAGAAAATATTTTACTCCTCCTCTAGGACACAATAACCAAAATCGGTAAGCTCGGTTTCACTAATTTCTCGCTGTTAAACATGATAACCATTTAAAAAATATTTTATGGATTTTGTTGTTTCGTTGTCAACATCCGTCTTTACGCTTTGATTTCCAATTAAACAAGATAAAATCGAATCGGCGATAATACCCAAAGGATTCATTCTCATTCTTCGAATAAAAAGATCAACGCCCAAATCGTCAAATTATTATTTAACTGAATAACAAATTATGAACAAGCGAATGCAAGCGCGCGTGGACACGCACACGCGCAAGACATGGAAATTTTCACTCCAGGAAAATGTTGAATTCGTGCGACAGCGAAAAATGGGTAGGACGAATCGTAGGAAAGCGTCTCCTGATAAATGCAGCTGACTACACGTTTCCAAGCTCCTGAGTTTCCCAGTTAAGTAATCACGGCAGCTGGTTCCGCCATCTAGTGGTGGTTTAGTGGCCATAACCGTGATTGTCAAACCTGAATTCTTTGGGTTTGAATCCTCCCATTCTCGGTCAGGTTCGTCAACTGGAAGTTTCCAACCGGCTGTCTTGCACTTGGTCAAAGCGGGGCTCGTTGTCGTACTGTTAACGAAGAAAGCAAAAATACTTCAGTGTACAAAATGTATGGATTAATCTTGCCACGCTAGGGATGTCACCCGGAGGTCCAATGAAATGGTTCATTCTAGACTCAGATTTAGCAAATACTGGGATTTTGAATTGCGTCGGGCGATTCCTCCTGATTAACTGACCAAAATTTGATACCAGTGACGGATCTTTTACAAAATTAGTGAGCAGTTTAGGAAAACTCAGGTCAAAAACGACTCAGACATGTTTTGGGGTAATCAGACCACAAAAACTACACCAATAATAATTATCAGGAGCAATAGCCAAAGCTCGAACGTTTAACCCCAAGGGGGAAAATCTAAAGGAAATTATGAACAGTAAAAAAGACTGAACAATCCATCATCGCACGATGAGTAGCAATCAGCAAAGGTCAAAAAAGCCGACTGAGTTGTATAAAAGAAAGATTGTCACAGCAGATCCAGTTTATCTACCTGTCGGACAGTCTTTTCCAGAACGAACTACAATCACATAAACTTGATTTTTGTTCAATAACCGATTTTTTGAGTAGCAATAAAATAAAAATTATTCGCACTGAGGCCAAAGGAATTAAGTTAATGCAATTTGTGAAAGCTTTTAAAGTATCTCAAGTTTATCCCGGTAATTTCTACCAAACTAAGCTATTTGCCGAAGTGCTCATAGATACACAACGATCCGACAATGAGAACCTAACTTTGGTTACTCAGAATCTCTAAGTTTGGATTTACCAGAGATTCTCGTAGGCCAAACACTATAGTCAGTCGTGTTCTTCCATTCGAAATGTCTTTGCTTCTACTCACTTCTTATTCATGATCTCGCGACTTCTCCATCATTATTAACCGTTGCCACGAAATAGCAACGAAAACGATTGCATATTGGTTCGAGATTATTAGAAATGCAAGCTGAATTGAGTTGAACTAAAATGAACTAGAAAAAATTGAAAATGTCTCATCTAAAAATCTTAAGGATGACTACTGCGATAAGGGATTATACACGTTACCCGAGTTCTACTCTAATTGGATTCGTCTTCACGAAAAGTCTAACTTGATGTTTCTGCATAGGATGCTGCGCACTGTTTGAAAATAATCGATAGATTACATTATCCACAAAGGTGCACAGTGTTTTTATGATTTTTCTTGGTTACTTTTATGTAGATGCTTAGCGATGAATAATTTCATCAACAAGTGAAGTGTGTTTCTACATAGCTAATTGAGCCTACCATTTCCATTGGAAATTCATCGATGCTGAGCCAAAATACGTGGCTGAATGAGACGATGTAGCTGCCTAACTTGGAGCACAATGAATTTGAAAACCGCGAGTGTCGGTTTCCTGCACAGTCTGTGCTGTGCCTGGTGTTTAGTTGGTGAAATTTTCTCCACCAATCCGGTTGATTTAGACAACTTCACATCATCCAAAGGTAAAACGTTGGCAACCTAAACTTCGAGTTCAGATACCAACATTTTGTTGCAAAAGTAGGCTCGATTTAACCCGATTGTATAACCCATCTGTCGAGCGAAAACCTGAAAAATTCGATAAGTTATACTTACCCATATCATACTGGCCTGAGGATAGTTAAAGATGACTTAATTTTTGAGATAAATTTATTTCCACAAAACTACTCTTGTGTGAATGGGCCAAGTTCTCGTCACAAATCAAGATGGATAAATTATCTAGGTAAATCGGCACCTCACCAACATAGTCAACATATCGAAATTTCAGAAATTAATCGCCCCCACCCCCTCCACGTTTCGGCAGTCGTGCGCTAGCTTCCAGTCAACCGGAGTGAATTGACTCCCGTCAATAAAAAATCGGGCAAGGAAATGTGCCAAACCAAATGACTGGGAAAGACATCTGTTCGTCTCAACCGGGCCTATTGGTTTTTTGCTTGCCGCGAGTAGTACAGACGAAAATTAATGGGCTATTGTCTTGCAGAACCGGTGCGATATATTTTCTCCTCTTTTTGTGATTCTATTCCAGCAACACAATGTTTGCAAGAGTTGCATGGTCATTTTGGAACCGATTCCAGAGCTGTCTGCCTTGTTTGAATTGGTACAAAGAGTGAAACATTTTTTTTAAATTCCACGAAAGAGCTGGGAAATTTTATTTCCGTCAGTGACATTGCAAATGTTGCGCATGTTCTCATTCGGGACGAATGCAGTAGCATGTGACTGTCAGGCAACCGTCACAGACCCTTATTTCTTGGCCACTCGTGCTTGCATTTTGCTTAGAGTAAAGCAACTGAATAATTCATATATCGTTTTCTGCATGGAAATTTCATGCAAACCGAATAAAAAACCCCGGCCAAAAGAAAGTTTATGGCAAAACCTGTCTCCCCTCGCCGTTAATAGGCTAGCAAGTCTATAGAAGAACATAACATTGACTGAACCAAAGCATAGATCTGGGAGCTCACGTTACTAAGCGGAAAAAGTAAACAGGATACTCCGTTATCCGAACACACAAATGATTTGGAAACCTCAGATTTCGCGGAATTTGACAATCTAATATTTTTCATCCCCGGGGCACGCGCACTGTCGAAAACAGTTGCAAGCGGGAAAATCTCATTACTTATTTGTTCAACCCAGCCGATATATTTTACTCAACTGCACACATGAATTGTGCTAGTAATGACGGGGACTACTATGCGTATTCACTTTCACTCACCCCAATGAAATCCGGCTAGTCTTAATCCGACTGAGAATTGAGTCTCTCCTAACAGGAAAATAGCGAATGCAAACATGTTGCTTGTGGTTTTGTGGAGAATTCGAGACAAGAACGTCACATAGCTCGAAGGTTTATTTCCGTTTTGGATAACTCCTTTGACGGAGACGGTCAAGTGTTGTGAGGTGACAGACGAAGCATTTTTTCTCTCCATAATACTATCCACGTCAATTATATCCAGGTTGTTCATACAACACATCAGTCCAACGTGCATAGCAGAGGGCATTCAAACTGGTAAGAACGTATTTTTTGCAGAGAATTTTTCGACGAACTGCTTGTTCACATCGGTTGTGTTGATTTCTCCGCAGGGTATGTTTGATCTGTAGAGAATAACGAGTAAAAGAACGGAACTGCGGGGCAGTGCAAAGAACGGATTACAATTACTAGTCACTTGGCCAACAATGGAGACTGGTCAGTTTAAACCGAAGTGTATAAGCGTGAGTAAGCTAATATCACAAGGAAATTGAAAAGTTTTGGTGAATATGTCGCTATTGGTTCATCTCTTGGTTGGAAAGTGGAATGGAAAAAGTTCATAAATAGGCATGGTCATATTTTAGCCGAAAAAAGTTACGCGATCTTCCGCCATTGGTAGGCTAGCTAAATGGGGAAAAATTACGTTCCACATATGTTAATGCACTACGGCATATATCGGAAACAAGGATGACAATTTCGGAACTGTGTCAGAAATATTCGGAAATGGGTAAGAATACAACTGTGAGTCATAAAACTTTTCAAGAGAACATCTTTTAGCAGATTATAGAGCATTGCGCAGATAATTGGTGCATGCCACAGAATATACGCGCAATTTGCCCATGTATGGTGGATCCCGTTTCAGTCCTGACGGAACGGAAATGTGGAACGTTAGTTAGCTCTCACTTCTCAGCAGCTTTGACACAATTTCTGATAGTTTTGACCTCGCAACGAGCCCCAACGCAAACAACAATGTAAGGGTTAAAGGGCTTTGTTGTTTATTGTAGTGTCCGTGTATGCCACTGAATCATTTCCAGAAACTGATAGAGATGGAGTGAGACAGAACGAGAGAGGTAATTATACCGATCACGCTTTTCGTAGGAAATGCTCATTTAGCTTCATGAATGTCATTCTCGGTATTGTGGAAAAGACTACTTTTTACATATGTTTATGTGCACTTTGTCCTATAAAATTCCCAATTCACGGAATATTTGAACACCAAATAAGGTTGGTTTTAGTTGTGGCCTGGTGGATTCTGTTAGGTCTTTTCTCAGTTGGACATAGATCCGTCCAGGCTCACTAGTCTGACACAGAACCTGTCCTTTTTTCCGTTACCCTAGTTCACAGCATGAGATCAGTTCATTTGAAATAGTCGGACATGGTCAAAGGATAGACTGATTTTGTAAATCTAACCAACTTTCTTGATTAACCAATGAGATTATACTGGTGTCCATGTCCTAGTTGCTTCAGATGGAGATGAATGAGGCGTTTTTTATAGGGCACCAGTCAAATTAAAGTAAAAAATGGTTTTGCGCTTTATTCAAAGTGTTATTTAGCAAATAGGTTCAAAGCACTCAGAGGCCCCGGCCATAGTATAGGGGTGTACGTCTCAGCTTTGACGGCAGAAGTAGTAGTATGTTCAAAAAATTCTTAAATGAAAAGCGGAAAGTATCATTTTGGACAGCTTCAATCGATCCGAGGCTTAAAGGCCACGTGATAAGACAGTTAGCATTTCCATTACTTATCTGTTGCTGTTCAGTCAGGTGATTGATCGACTTGGATGTATGTATGAGAAACAACTTATAAAACCCATGAAACTGTTCTTTTTCTATTCAGTAGGTAGAATGCACATGATAAGAAAAGCAAAGATGAAAATTAAAAACAGCCAGAATGGCAATACCATCAATAAAATGGTACTACTGTTACTGCTGTTACGACTACTATTGATGCCACTAGTAATAGTACTACTGCTACTATTACTACTACTAGCACCGTCAAAATAAATAACAACAGCAACGATGCAGAGATAAGAATCAGAATTTACTGGCTATGAATCCGGATGGCTTTAATTTATCGTCATAATGCTTCGTGGGCTTTAAAGCCCGATTTGTAATGATTACCAATACTGTTTCCTCATTTCTGGTAGTTTTCTGGCGCTTTATATAAAAAGAATGATAGAGATAAACACAGTCTAAAAAACCAGACAGATTTGTCCCAACGGTAAAGCAAGGTATCTAGTTGAAATATGATCAAATCAAATCCCCTCGTGTTCATTTTTCTCCCTACGATACGTTGCTGAAGCATTCGGAGCTGGATTTTTTGGGGAAAACGAAATTTTGCTCTTCGTTCTGAAAGCAAACTTTGAAATGGTGCTTCCAATGTCTGGTGCATTCATCGTCAATCGGCAATGAAACTCCGCGGTTTTAGGTGGTTTAACGTCACCGAGTTTAGGAAAAGAGACAAATCGTGCATCCACACAGCCTATTTCTAAATCGGTCACTTTTCAATCAAAAAGTTAAGTCTGCCATTTAATAGGTTAAATAATCTTGTCAAATTTACCAACATTTCATCCATTCACACCGCTTTTGATTTCAAAACTAACTTAATTTTTCGGCAGAAATCATCAGTGATTTTTAATCTAGATAGAATAACGCTGTGGCGTATTTTCTTCCAAATGCTGATTTATTCGCGTCATTACGTCGTCGTTTTTAGACCCTTCAAAACGTAAACTCGGTGCGATGGACGAAGCAGCCATCGAATTCGGGGAATCATTGTAGTTGTCCAAGTCTAGACCTGAGCCAATTAGCAAGGACTGTATCACGAAATATCATTTTCTATGTACTCACCGGACTCCTCATATCTTCAGTAAGGATTTAAGCATCTATGGCTCAAAATCATATCACATCAGTAATCGATTATTCATTCTCTTTTGTAGTCATATATTCTGGTCATGGGCATATGAAGAAGTATATTCCCTGGCCTTTGAGGCTCACTGCGCTAACATGGGGGAACAACCTATAACCGGTGAACTGATACGTGAAGTGGCACAGATTTACGTAAGCTCATAACAGATCAGGTCGAGTGACAGGCCGGACGACAGCCATTAGCCACCTGGGATGGGAGCCCTTGATACTCCTGTTCGTAGAGGTCTAATTCATTTGAGTCCTATCGATGCACAGTAGATGATACGACGAGTCTCGGCCTCGGTGGGAGCTATGGTCGTCTTTTACAACTGCAAATTCCAAGGGCAAAAATAATGCCCATACAGTGCATGGCTTCTCAAAAGCCATGAAAAGGGGATATGTGAACGATTTTTGGTCGACAATATAACAGCATATAGAACATACAACTGAAGTTCACATATGTGTTCTTAGGCTGTAGGTGCCCATCCTCCAGAATGGTAACACGTGCTTCGCTGTTACTTAGTGCACATGCACGCCGACAGTTCAATCGACCACCCAATTTTGCCATTCTCAAGGGTCACGTGTTGCGACGCATTACCAGCCCATGAGGGCTTACGAAATGAAATTTAATCACAACGTAACAACATATGTATTGGTAGAAATACGGTGTAAAATCACACCAATAACTGGTGTTTGCGCTAATCTTTTTCAATAACTTTTTGGGCACTGTCTACATGGATTCGTGTGAGTCGGTTGTAAACAGATGGAATGAGTATCAGAGGATGACATGAACTTTTTGCAGTACCTCACTTTTTTGGATCGGTAGCCAGCCGATCACCATCTACTGGGCCTCACTTAGAAAAATTAACTGGTTCCCAGATTAACACCTATAATGCTTCCAGCTGACACTTAGTAACCATGTATACTCTGAGTTTGCCGTTGCTGATTTTAGATTAATTGAAACAAAGAATTTTGATGTTTCATCTCTTATGGGGACGAGGTGTTTGGTAATACAGGAAGGTGGAAATCCCTCTGCTATTTTTTCTACCTCGAAGTTTTCAATCGATCCTTTCCCCCAGCCGCTATCATCTGTGCTCTCCAACTACAGTAGGAAAAGCCAAGTTGAGCAGACACAACCGTATTTTTATTAATCGAAATCAAATGGTTTTTACTGGTTTTCTGTGATCAACACTCGATCATCAGTTAGCTTATCAAAGGCGTTATCAGTGCAATATTATGACAGGTGCATTGATCTTTGGCCAAGGTAATGGGTGCGGCGAGTCAGCATGCCTTACCTTATAAAGGGTGTCCGAAATAATGGGTAAATTCTCTCACAAAAATGGGAGATGGAATGTTTAGCCCTTTTTAATGGCACTGTGAAGGCGACTGTCTTCCTTATGCACATAATGAATTTTCCACCTCCATCAGAGGGCTTTTGTTAAGCATTATTTCAACCCTAGTCCTGTTTGAATTAAAACTTTGAGACCTGTTGAACATGTACACTGAATGTGTTCTAGCGCGTGCAATCGGAATTCATGTTCCTACGTCAAATACCAACAAACGTTACTAAGGCCAGTTTATTGAGCCATTGCGTGGGGCGTCCCCAGATGACCTTGACGTAAATGCGCACTTTGGTTCAAATCGCGGTTTCCTCTCATTGAAGATTCTTTTATTCCTTCTCGTAAATTATTGGGAAAGTTTTGTTAATTTAGGATTTCTGGGCTGTAAACAGAATTTTGACCTGGTGCGATATGTTTAATTGCGAGCAGAATATTCGACTAACGACGGACTTCTATGAAGTAATTGACTTGGTTTATGTTTGTAAATATAGGACAAATTTAAACATTCTTCCTACCAAGTCAGTGAAATTTTCCCAGCTCTTCAGGTTTCTATCATGACCAGATGTGTTCACATTTGCCAACTGAGGTCACTCAGGTTCAGCTGAACACAAAGTAGGATGAGATTAGATGCAATCCAAGTAAAATGAAAATAAATCCATGATGCTGATACTCAGGTAAGCAACTCGGAAATATGGAAAATATGGGTAATGACGTGCTTCGAGCTGCATCACTTTCGGCGAGTGTTGTACTTTAGTGTAAATGTACATGAACCAGGCAGCACCCCGTAAGGATCAGGAATATGAGCGGACTTGTGCCAGACTCTAGTTGAGGGCGAAACCCCCGAAGCTCGTGGAACATACATAGGCGAGCAGGTTTCTATCCACTGAAAACAGTTGGGTGTCCTAGGTATTCATTCGACCGGAAACTGAAGGACATTTATAACTGTTGCTTTCTATTCGGGAAGTCGAACGTTTTACATAGGTCGATTTTTTGGCTTGTCCGTCGCAATGCGGTTTCTTAGTTAATCTGGTAGGGTGCACGTGATATCATACACTGGGAAGTATCGTTTCATAGATTCGAATCCCGTCAGAGTCAATCCAAGTTAACATTTGATTATTCTTAATTTTCGGAATCGAGTTTCAACTGACATTATTAATTTTCCAATAAAACAATTTCAAAACTGTCTTCCAAAAGATCCAACTACGGAAACAAATTCTCTAGCATTTCCGATAACATAATGACTAGAGTAGCAATATCTCAGGCGTACAAAACTAAGGAAACAAGTAAAAGCGTGGATGTCGACAAAGTGGGTTTTCGAAAGCACTCTTTAAATTCCTTGAACTATCCACCTTCCAGCGTAGCTCAGAACGAGAGATACACATCATCCTATGAATCGGGATATCATACCCGAAATGGAAACACAGTCCTACATTGGTTTGCTAAGGCACTTTTCACCAGGCATGCGCAAAAATGAGTCATTCTCACAAAACCCAAAAATCATTCAACGGTGATTACACCTCGGCAATGTTTCTTAGTCGTTGAAGATGAAATTTTGAAATTCCACCTTTGAATTGCACATTTGCCAGCCGCGTGACTCTGGTTTCCATTGGGCAATTCTTCTCTGGGCTTGCTTACTCACCGGCTGAATCATGCATCAAATATGTCTGTAGGGCAGATTTGGACAACACCCATTCACTACACTGCACACAACGTTTGCTCCGCTGTCATCCGGTACTACATCCCGGATTTCACGCCGTATAATCGTGTTCATTAATACGCACGAAAGCTCTACCGCTCCCCAAACTAAACACAAAACCAGTAGGATCTGATTTAAACTTCGTTCTATGAATGTGAACTTTCTTCTTCCGTTATTTCATGGCCTGGTGATAGTTTTGTTCAGAATTCCCATACATCTGCTTATCTATTTCTATCTCCAAAACAGCGGTTTCTAGCAGAGGCTTTGAAACTTAAATGTTAATAAATTTGTCCGGACCAAACGACGTAAGGAGTGTATCGAAAAATCGATGCGCCATGTATTGGTTTTTATTGTGAACGATATAATATTAATAACACAGCGTTGTTGGTAGATGTAATGCGCCAACGTTTCGACTACCGTGGGTAGTCTTTCTCAAGGCAAGTTTTACAATCAAATGCTTTGATTGTAAAACTTGCCTTGAGAAAGACTACCCACGGTAGTCGAAACGTTGGCGCATTACATCTACCAACAACGCTGTGTTATTAATATTATATC